>JBAMJV010003802.1:100000-109783 GCA_037951105.1 Echinarachnius parma | reverse complement strand
CCTCAAAAATATGCCCCAAATCGATTTATATGCGTTTAAAAACGGCCGTTTATGGCCGTTTATGGCAATAGGGAAGCTTTTAAAACACTATTGAAAAACCAATCTTTCGTCGAATCTGCTCGATATTGCATGAAACGATTACATTTTGCTCTGCAATCTCCACTTTGCTTGTTTCGAAATTTTGTCGAACAAGAAAAAAATCGAATCTGAGGAAAACAAAAATTTGACCCTCAATAATATGCCCCCAAATCGATTTATATGCGCTAAAACGGCCGTTTATGCCCTTTTAAGGCAAATATGGAAAGCTTTTAAACACTATCGAAAACTAATCTTCGTCGAATCTGCTCGATATTGCTTGAAACGAATTACATTTTGCTCTGCCAATCTCCACTTTCCTTATTTCGAAATTTTGTCGAACAAGGAAAAAAATCGAATCTGAAGAAAACAAAAATTTGACCCTCAATAATATGCCCCCAAAATCGAATTATATGCGCTAAAACGGCCGGTTTATATTGCCCTTTTAAGGGCAATATGGAAGCTTTTAAACACTATCGAAAACTAATCTTCGGTCGAATCTGCTCGATATTGCTTGAAACGAATACATTTTGCTCTGCAATAATCCACTTTGCTTGTTTCGAAATTTTGTCGAGCAAGGAAAAATTTAAAAATAAATCGAATTTGAGAAAAACAAAATTTGACCCTCAATAATATGCCCCCAAATTGATATATATGCGCTAAAAACGGCCCGTTTTATGGCCGTTTTAAAGGCAATAAGGGAAGCTTTTAAACACTATCGAAAAACCAATTCTTTCGTTTCGGCGAATCTGCTCGATATTGCTTGAAACGAATACATTTTGCTCTGCAATCTCCACTTTGCTTGTTTCGAAAATTTTGTCGAACAAGGAAAAAAAAAATCCGAATCTGAGAAAACAAAATTTTGACCCTCAACAATATGCCCCAAATCGATTTATATGCGCTAAAACGGGCCGTTTATGCCCTTTTAAGTAATAGGGAAGCTTTTAAAACACTATCGGGAAAACCAATCTTCGTCGAATCTGCTCGATATTGCTTGAAACGAATACATTTTGCTCTACAAATCTCTACTTGGCTCATTTTCCAAATTTCATCGAACAAGGAAAAAAATAGAATCTGAGAAAACAAAAATTTGACCCTTCAATAATATGCCCCCCAAATTGATTTATATGCGCTAAAACGGCCGTTTATGCCCTTTTTAAGGCAATAGGGAAGCTTTTAAACACTAATCGAAAACTAATCTTCGTCGAATCTGCTCGATATTTGCATGAAAACGGAATACATTTTGCTGTGCAATCTCCACTTTGCTTGTTTTCTGAATTTTCTCGAACAAGAAAAAAAAAAAAAAAAAAAAAAAAAAAAAAAAAAAATCGAATTTGAGAAAACAAAATTTGAACCCTCAACAATATGCCCCCAAAATCGATTTATATGCGCTAAAACGGCCGTTTATGCCTTTTAAGGCAATAGGGAAGCTTTTAAACACTATCGAAAACCAATATTCGTCGAAACTGCCTCGATATTGCATGAAAACGAATACATTGTTGCTCTGCAATCTCCACTTTGCTTGTTTCTAAATTTTGTTGAACAGGGAAAAAAAAAGAAAAAAAAGAAATCGAATCTGAGAAAAACAAAATTTGACCCTCAAACAATATGCCCCAAATCGATTTATATGCGCTAAAACGGGCCGCTTATGCCCTGTTAACGTAATAGGGAAGCTTTTAAACAGTATCGAAAACCAATCTTCGTCGAATCTGCTCGATATTGCTTGAAACGAATACATTTTACTCTGCAATCTCCACTTGGCTCATTTTCCAAATTTCATCGAACAAGGAAAAAAAAATAGAGTCTGAGAAAACAAAATTTGACCCTCAATAATATGCCCCCAAATTGATTTATATGGCTAAAACGGCCGTTTATGGCCGTTAAAAGGCAAATAGGGAAGCTTTTAAACACTATCAAAAACCAATCTTCGTCGAATCTGCTCGATATTGCTTGAAACGAATACATTTTGCTCTGCAATCTCCACTTTCCTTATTTCGAAATTTTGTCGAACAAGGAAAAAAAATCGAATCTGAGAAAACAAATTTGACCCTCAACAATATGCCCCAAATCGATTTATAATGCGCTAAAACGGCCGTTTATGCCCTTTTAAGGCAATAGGGAAAGCTTTTAAAACACTATCGAAAACTAATCTTCGTCGAATCTGCTCGATATTGCCTGACACGATTACATTTTGCTCTACAATCTCTACTTGACTCATTTCCAAATTTTGTCGAAAAAAAAAAAAATCGAATCTGAGAAAACAAAATTTGAACCTCAACAATATGCCCCCAAATCGATTTATATGCGCTAAAACGGCCGTTTATGGCCGTTTAAGGCAATAGGGAAGCTTTTAAACACTATCGAAAACCAATCTTCGTCGAATCTGCTCGATATTGCATGAAACGATTACATTCAGCTCTGCAATCTCCACTTTGCTTGTTTCTAAATTTTGTCGAACAAGGAAAAAAATCGAATCTGAGAAAACAAAATTTGACCCTCAATAATATGCCCCCAAATGGATTTATATGCGCTAAAACGGCCGCTTATGCCCTTTTAACGTAATAGGGAAGCTTTTAAACAGTATCGAAAACCAATCTTCGTCGAATCTGCTCGATATTGCTTGACACGATTACATTTTGCTCTACAATCTCTACTTGACTCATTTCCAAATTTTGTCGAAAAAAAAAAAATCGAATCTGAGAAAACAAAATTTGAACCTCAACAATATGCCCCCAAATCGATTTATATGCGCTAAAACGGCCGTTTATGGCCGTTTAAGGCAATAGGGAAGCTTTTAAACACTATCGAAAACCATCTTCGTCGAATCTGCTCGATATTGCATGAAACGATTACATTTTGCTCTGCAATCTCCACTTTGCTTGTTTCGAAATTTTGTCGAACAAGAAAAAAAATCGAATCTGAGAAAACAAAATTTGACCCTCAATAATATGCCCCCAAATCGATTTATATGCGCTAAAACGGCCGTTTATGCCCTTTTAAGGCAATATGGAAGCTTTTAAACACTATCGAAAACTAATCTTCGTCGAATCTGCTCGATATTGCTTGAAACGAATACATTTTGCTCTGCAATCTCCACTTTCCTTATTTCGAAATTTTGTCGAACAAGGAAAAAAATCGAATCTGAGAAAACAAAATTTGACCCTCAATAATATGCCCCCAAATGGATTTATATGCGCTAAAACGGCCGCTTATGCCCTTTTAACGTAATAGGGAAGCTTTTAAACAGTATCGAAAACCAATCTTCGTCGAATCTGCTCGATATTGCTTGACACGATTACATTTTGCTCTACAATCTCTACTTGACTCATTTCCAAATTTTGTCGAAAAAAAAAAAAATCGAATCTGAGAAAACAAAATTTGAACCTCAACAATATGCCCCCAAATCGATTTATATGCGCTAAAACGGCCGTTTATGGCCGTTTAAGGCAATAGGGAAGCTTTTAAACACTATCGAAAACCATCTTCGTCGAATCTGCTCGATATTGCATGAAACGATCACATTTTGCTCTGCAATCTCCACTTTGCTTGTTTCGAAATTTTGTCGAACAAGAAAAAAAATCGAATCTGAGAAAACAAAATTTGACCCTCAATAATATGCCCCCAAATCGATTTATATGCGCTAAAACGGCCGTTTATGCCCTTTTAAGGCAATATGGAAGCTTTTAAACACTATCGAAAACTAATCTTCGTCGAATCTGCTCGATATTGCTTGAAACGAATACATTTTGCTCTGCAATCTCCACTTTCCTTATTTCGAAATTTTGTCGAACAAGGAAAAAAATCGAATCTGAGAAAACAAAATTTGACCCTCAATAATATGCCCCCAAATCGATTTATATGCGCTAAAACGGCCGTTTATGCCATTTTAAGGCAATATGGAAGCTTTTAAACACTATCGAAAACTAATCTTCGTCGAATCTGCTCGATATTGCTTGAAACGAATACATTTTGCTCTGCAATATCCACTTTGCTTGTTTCGAAATTTTGTCGAGCAAGGAAAAATTAAAAAAATTAATCGAATTTGAGAAAACAAAATTTGACCCTCAATAATATGCCCCCAAATTGATGTATATGCGCTAAAACGGCCGTTTATGGCCGTTTAAGGCAATAGGGAAGCTTTTAAACACTATCGAAAACCAATCTTCGTCGAATCTGCTCGATATTGCTTGAAACGAATACATTTTGCTCTGCAATCTCCACTTTGCTTGTTTCGAAATTTTGTCGAACAAGGAAAAAAAAAAATCGAATCTGAGAAAACAAAATTTGACCCTCAACAATATGCCCCCAAATCGATTTATATGCGCTAAAACGGCCGTTTATGCCCTTTTAAGGTAATAGGGAAGCTTTTAAACACTATCGAAAACCAATCTTCGTCGAATCTGCTCGATATTGCTTGAAACGAATACATTTTGCTCTACAATCTCTACTTGGCTCATTTCCAAATTTCATCGAACAAGGAAAAAAATAGAATCTGAGAAAACAAAATTTGACCCTCAATAATATGCCCCCAAATTGATTTATATGCGCTAAAACGGCCGTTTATGCCCTTTTAAGGCAATAGGGAAGCTTTTAAACACTATCGAAAACTAATCTTCGTCGAATCTGCTCGATATTGCATGAAACGAATACATTTTGCTGTGCAATCTCCACTTTGCTTGTTTCTGAATTTTCTCGAACAAGGAAAAAAAAAAAAAAAAAAAAAAAAAAAAAAAAAAATCGAATTTGAGAAAACAAAATTTGACCCTCAACAATATGCCCCCAAATCGATTTATATGCGCTAAAACGGCCGTTTATGCCCTTTTAAGGCAATAGGGAAGCTTTTAAACACTATCGAAAACCAATATTCGTCGAAACTGCTCGATATTGCATGAAACGAATACATTTTGCTCTGCAATCTCCACTTTGCTTGTTTCTAAATTTTGTTGAACAGGGAAAAAAAAGAAAAAAAAGAAATCGAATCTGAGAAAACAAAATTTGACCCTCAACAATATGCCCCCAAATCGATTTATATGCGCTAAAACGGCCGCTTATGCCCTGTTAACGTAATAGGGAAGCTTTTAAACAGTATCGAAAACCAATCTTCGTCGAATTGCTCGATATTGCTTGAAACGAATACATTTTACTCTGCAATCTCCACTTGGCTCATTTCCAAATTTCATCGAACAAGGAAAAAAAATAGAGTCTGAGAAAACAAAATTTGACCCTCAATAATATGCCCCCAAATTGATTTATATGCGCTAAAACGGCCGTTTATGGCCGTTTAAGGCAATAGGGAAGCTTTTAAACACTATCAAAAACCAATCTTCGTCGAATCTGCTCGATATTGCTTGAAACGAATACATTTTGCTCTGCAATCTCCACTTTCCTTATTTCGAAATTTTGTCGAACAAGGAAAAAAATCGAATCTGAGAAAACAAAATTTGACCCTCAACAATATGCCCCCAAATCGATTTATATGCGCTAAAACGGCCGTTTATGCCCTTTTAAGGCAATAGGGAAGCTTTTAAACACTATCGAAAACTAATCTTCGTCGAATCTGCTCGATATTGCCTGACACGATTACATTTTGCTCTACAATCTCTACTTGACTCATTTCCAAATTTTGTCGAAAAAAAAAAAAATCGAATCTGAGAAAACAAAATTTGAACCTCAACAATATGCCCCCAAATCGATTTATATGCGCTAAAACGGCCGTTTATGGCCGTTTAAGGCAATAGGGAAGCTTTTAAACACTATCGAAAACCAATCTTCGTCGAATCTGCTCGATATTGCATGAAACGATTACATTCAGCTCTGCAATCTCCACTTTGCTTGTTTCTAAATTTTGTCGAACAAGGAAAAAAATCGAATCTGAGAAAACAAAATTTGACCCTCAATAACATGCCCCCAAATGGATTTATATGCGCTAAAACGGCCGCTTATGCCCTTTTAACGTAATAGGGAAGCTTTTAAACAGTATCGAAAACCAATCTTCGTCGAATCTGCTCGATATTGCTTGACACGATTACATTTTGCTCTACAATCTCTACTTGACTCATTTCCAAATTTTGTCGAAAAAAAAAAAATCGAATCTGAGAAAACAAAATTTGAACCTCAACAATATGCCCCCAAATCGATTTATATGCGCTAAAACGGCCGTTTATGGCCGTTTAAGGCAATAGGGAAGCTTTTAAACACTATCGAAAACCATCTTCGTCGAATCTGCTCGATATTGCATGAAACGATTACATTTTGCTCTGCAATCTCCACTTTGCTTGTTTCGAAATTTTGTCGAACAAGAAAAAAAATCGAATCTGAGAAAACAAAATTTGACCCTCAATAATATGCCCCCAAATCGATTTATATGCGCTAAAACGGCCGTTTATGCCCTTTTAAGGCAATATGGAAGCTTTTAAACACTATCGAAAACTAATCTTCGTCGAATCTGCTCGATATTGCTTGAAACGAATACATTTTGCTCTGCAATCTCCACTTTCCTTATTTCGAAATTTTGTCGAACAAGGAAAAAAATCGAATCTGAGAAAACAAAATTTGACCCTCAATAATATGCCCCCAAATGGATTTATATGCGCTAAAACGGCCGCTTATGCCCTTTTAACGTAATAGGGAAGCTTTTAAACAGTATCGAAAACCAATCTTCGTCGAATCTGCTCGATATTGCTTGACACGATTACATTTTGCTCTACAATCTCTACTTGACTCATTTCCAAATTTTGTCGAAAAAAAAAAAAATCGAATCTGAGAAAACAAAATTTGAACCTCAACAATATGCCCCCAAATCGATTTATATGCGCTAAAACGGCCGTTTATGGCCGTTTAAGGCAATAGGGAAGCTTTTAAACACTATCGAAAACCATCTTCGTCGAATCTGCTCGATATTGCATGAAACGATTACATTTTGCTCTGCAATCTCCACTTTGCTTGTTTCGAAATTTTGTCGAACAAGAAAAAAAATCGAATCTGAGAAAACAAAATTTGACCCTCAATAATATGCCCCCAAATCGATTTATATGCGCTAAAACGGCCGTTTATGCCCTTTTAAGGCAATATGGAAGCTTTTAAACACTATCGAAAACTAATCTTCGTCGAATCTGCTCGATATTGCTTGAAACGAATACATTTTGCTCTGCAATCTCCACTTTCCTTATTTCGAAATTTTGTCGAACAAGGAAAAAAATCGAATCTGAGAAAACAAAATTTGACCCTCAATAATATGCCCCCAAATTGATGTATATGCGCTAAAACGGCCGTTTATGGCCGTTTAAGGCAATAGGGAAGCTTTTAAACACTATCGAAAACCAATCTTCGTCGAATCTGCTCGATATTGCTTGAAACGAATACATTTTGCTCTGCAATCTCCACTTTGCTTGTTTCGAAATTTTGTCGAACAAGGAAAAAAAAAATCGAATCTGAGAAAACAAAATTTGACCCTCAACAATATGTCCCCAAATCGATTTATATGCGCTAAAACGGCCGTTTATGCCCTTTTAAGGTAATAGGGAAGCTTTTAAACACTATCGAAAACCAATCTTCGTCGAATCTGCTCGATATTGCTTGAAACGAATACATTTTGCTCTACAATCTCTACTTGGCTCATTTCCAAATTTCATCGAACAAGGAAAAAAATAGAATCTGAGAAAACAAAATTTGACCCTCAATAATATGCCCCCAAATTGATTTATATGCGCTAAAACGGCCGTTTATGCCCTTTTAAGGCAATAGGGAAGCTTTTAAACACTATCGAAAACTAATCTTCGTCGAATCTGCTCGATATTACATGAAACGAATACATTTTGCTGTGCAATCTCCACTTTGCTTGTTTCTGAATTTTGTCGAACAAGGAAAAAAAAAAAAAAAAAAAAAAAAAAAAAAAAAAAAAAAAAAATCGAATTTGAGAAAACAAAATTTGACCCTCAACAATATGCCCCCAAATCGATTTATATGCGCTAAAACGGCCGTTTATGCCATTTTAAGGCAATAGGGAAGCTTTTAAACACTATCGAAAACCAATCTTCGTCGAAACTGCTCGATATTGCATGAAACGAATACATTTTGCTCTGCAATCTCCACTTTGCTTGATTCGAAATGTTGTCGAACAAGGAAAAAAATGGAATCTGAGAAAACAAAATTTGATCCTCAACAATATGCCCCCAAATGGATTTATATGCGCTAAAACGGCCGCTTATGCCCTTTTAACGTAATAGGGAAGCTTTTAAACAGTATCGAAAACCAATCTTCGTCGAATCTGCTCGATATTGCTTGACACGATTACATTTTGCTCTACAATCTCTACTTGACTCATTTCCAAATTTTGTCGAAAAAAAAAAAAAATCGAATCTGAGAAAACAAAATTTGAACCTCAATAATATGCCCCCAAATCGATTTATATGCGCTAAAACGGCCGTTTATGGCCGTTTATGGCAATAGGGAAGCTTTTAAACACTATCGAAAACCAATCTTCGTCGAATCTGCTCGATATTGCATGAAACGATTACATTTTGCTCTGCAATCTCCACTTTGCTTGTTTCGAAATTTTGTCGAACAAGAAAAAAAATCGAATCTGAGAAAACAAAATTTGACCCTCAATAATATGCCCCCAAATCGATTTATATGCGCTAAAACGGCCGTTTATGCCCTTTTAAGGCAATATGGAAGCTTTTAAACACTATCGAAAACTAATCTTCGTCGAATCTGCTCGATATTGCTTGAAACGAATACATTTTGCTCTGCAATCTCCACTTTCCTTATTTCGAAATTTTGTCGAACAAGGAAAAAAAATCGAATCTGAGAAAACAAAATTTGACCCTCAATAATATGCCCCCAAATCGATTTATATGCGCTAAAACGGCCGTTTATGCCCTTTTAAGGCAATATGGAAGCTTTTAAACACTATCGAAAACTAATCTTCGTCGAATCTGCTCGATATTGCTTGAAACGAATACATTTTGCTCTGCAATATCCACTTTGCTTGTTTCGAAATTTTGTCGAGCAAGGAAAAATTTAAAAAATAAATCGAATTTGAGAAAACAAAATTTGACCCTCAATAATATGCCCCCAAATTGATGTATATGCGCTAAAACGGCCGTTTATGGCCGTTTAAGGCAATAGGGAAGCTTTTTAACACTATCGAAAACCAATCTTCGTCGAATCTGCTCGATATTGCTTGAAACGAATACATTTTGCTCTGCAATCTCCACTTTGCTTGTTTCGAAATTTCCCAGCAAACACAAAACGTTTACAGAACGTTTACAAAACGTTTTTATTAGGTTCCATGGGTCTTCGTCTTTAATGAACGTTTACAGAACGTTCTTAAAACGTTTTTATTTGGTTCCATAGGTCTTCGTCTTTAATGGACGTTTACAGAACGTTCTTAAAACGTTCTGCTGGTCCTTGCACTTAAAAGCAAATACATGAAAGGTTTTTTATTGGTTTTTCTAACGTTTAAACAACGTTCTAAAAACGTCCATTTGGAACGTTCTAAAAACGTTTTCAACCTTCCACAAATAAACGTTTTAAAAACGTTTTCACAGAACTTCCAAATAACCAACTTTGAACCTGTTTAGAACGTTCAGAAAACGTCCAATTGTTAGTTGGGTCATCATCATCGTCATCATCTTCATCATCATCATCACTACCATCGTAATCATCACCACCATCATAATCATCATCATCATCATCATCATCCTC
>JBAMJV010003802.1:0-95000 GCA_037951105.1 Echinarachnius parma | reverse complement strand
TTCATCACTATAACACCTAAAACACTATTTTGACCACCATCATCATTTTCTTCTACTTCATCATCATCAGCATCACATTGGCATCATCTTCTTCATCATCACTATCAGACTCATCATCTTAATCACCTTCGTAATCATCACCACCTCCATCATCATCATCATCATCAATGTAACTTCATTAATTACATTCCTGGATCAAACACTAAATACTACTGGAATAATATATTAGAATGAGGATTAAATTTATTCATTCACAAAGTATATCTAGTATTTTGCACAATTATTTACAAATCAAAACATAATTAGCTCGCATCCCACTGATAGCCATACTTGTTTGTGTTTTGTGCGCAACAGTCCTGACAATAATTCAAGATACACGGTCATTCTCAAGTAAAGAAAAGTAATTTTCCCTTTTGTCTGAATCGTCATTATTTTATCCATAATCCATTGCATGCGTTAGTTACAATATTTATCTGGAGAGGGCGCTCTAATTAAACTATTGTACAGGGCACTTCATGTTGCTTTTCTAGGCCACATACATGTAACCAAATCGCCAATATAAAATAGTTTTACATTGAGAGTATGGTTAAGAGTTCTTATCTATAGCAGCGAATATAAAATAATTTTACATTGAGAGTATGGTTAAGGGTTCTTATCTATAGCAGCGAATATAAAATAGTTTTACATTGAGAGTATGGTTAAGGGTTCTTATCTATAGCAGCGAATATAAAATAGTTTTACATTGAGAGTGGTTAAGGAGGGTTCTTACAGGTATGTGTAGCATCGAATATAAAATAGTTTTACATTGAGAGTATGGTTAAGGCTTCTTATGTGTAGCAGCAAATATAAAATAGTTTTATATTGAGAGTATGGTTAAGGGCTCTTACATGTATGTGTAGCATCGAATATAAAATAGTTTTACATTGAGAGTATGTGTAGCAGCGAATATAAAATAGTTTTACATTGAGAGTATGGTTAAGGGATCTATTGTGTAGCAGTGAATATAAAATAGTTTTACATTGAGAGTATGGTTAAGGGATCTAATGTGTAGCAGCGAATATAAAATAGTTTTACATTGCGAGTATGGTTAAGGGCTCTTATGTGTAGCAGCGAATATAAAATAGTTTTACATTGAGAGTGGTTAAGGAGGGTTCTTACATGTATGTGTAGCATCGAATATAAAATAGTTTTACATTGAGAGTATGGTTAAGGGCTGTTACATGTATGTGTAGCAACGAATATAAAATAGTTTTACATTGCGAGTATGGTTAAGGGCTCATATGTGTAGCAGCGAATATAAAATAGTTTTACATTGAGAGAGGGATCTTATATGTAGCAGCGAAAATAAAATAGTTTTACATTTAGAGTATGGTTAAGGCTTCTTATGTGTAGCAGCAAATATAAAATAGTTTTATATTGAGAGTATGGTTAAGGGCTCTTACATGTATGTGTAGCATCGAATATAAAATAGTTTTACATTGAGAGTATGTGTAGCAGCGAATATAAAATAGTTTTACATTGAGAGTATGGTTAAGGGATCTATTGTGTAGCAGTGAATATAAAATAGTTTTACATTGAGAGTATGGTTAAGGGATCTATGAGCCCTTAACCATACTCGCATCGAATATAAAATATAAAATAGTTTTACATTGAGAGTATGTAGCATCGAATATAAAATAGTTTTACATTGCGAGTATGGTTAAGGGCTCATATGTGTAGCAGCGAATATAAAATAGTTTTACATTGAGTATGGTTAAGGGTTCTTACAGGTATGTGTAGCATCGAATATAAAATAGTTTTACATTGAGAGTATGGTTAAGGGCTGTTACATGTATGTGTAGCAACGAATATAAAATAGTTTTACATTGCGAGTATGGTTAAGGGCTCATATGTGTAGCAGCGAATATAAAATAGTTTTACATTGAGTATGGTTAAGAGTTCTTACATGTATGTGTAGCATCGAATATAAAATAGTTTTACATTGAGAGTATGGTTAAGGGCTGTTACATGTATGTGTAGCAACGAATATAAAATAGTTTTACATTGCGAGTATGGTTAAGGGCTCATATGTGTAGCAGCGAATATAAAATAGTTTTACATTGAGTATGGTTAAGGGTTCTTACAGGTATGTGTAGCATCGAATATAAAATAGTTTTACAATTGAGAGTATGGTTAAAGGTTCTTACAGGTATGTGTAGCATCGAATATAAAATAGTTTTACATTGAGAGTATGGTTAAGGGATCTAATGTGTAGCATCGAATATAAAATAGTTTTACATTGAAAGTATGGTTAAGGGCTCTTACATGTATGTGTAGCATCGAATATAAAATAGTTTTACATTGAGAGTATGTAGCATCGAATATAAAATAGTTTTACATTGCGAGTATGGTTAAGGGCTCTTATGTGTAGCAGCGAATATAAAATAGTTTTACATTGAGAGTGGTTAAGGAGGGTTCTTACAGGTATGTGTAGCATCGAATATAAAATAGTTTTACATTGAGAGTATGGTTAAGGGCTCTTATGTGTAGCATCGAATATAAAATAGTTTTACATTGAGAGTGGTTAAGGAGGGTTCTTACATGTATGTGTAGCATCGAATATAAAATAGTTTTACATTGAGAGTATGGTTAAGAGATCTTATGTGTAGCAGCGAAAATATATATTGAGAGTATGGTTAAGGGCTCTTACATGTATGTGTAGCATCGAATATAAAATAGTTTTACATTGAGAGTATGGTTAAGAGATCTTATGTGTAGCAGCGAAAATAAAATAGTTTTACATTTAGAGTATGGTTAAGGCTTCTTATGTGTTGCAGCAAATATAAAATAGTTTTATATTGAGAGTATGGTTAAGGGCTCTTACATGTATGTGTAGCATCGAATATAAAATAGTTTTACATTGAGAGTATGGTTAAGAGATATAATGTGTAGCAGCGAATATAAAATAGTTTTACATTGAGAGTATGGTTAAGGGATCTATTGCCTTAACCATACTCTCAATGTAAAACTATTTTATATTCGCTGCTACACATAAGATTCCTTAACCATACTCTCAATGTAAATATTCCGTAAAACTATTTTATATTTGCTGCTATAAATAAGATTCCTTAACCATACTCTCAATGTAAAACTATTTTATATTCCGTAAAACTATTTTATATTCGCTGCTACACTCCTTACATTCCTTAACCAGACTCTCAATGTAAAACTATTTTATATTCCGTAAAACTATTTTATATTTGCTGCTATAAATAAGATTCCTTAACCATACTCTCAATGTAAAACTATTTTATATTCGCTGCTACACATATTCGCTGCTACACATAAGATTCCTTAACCCTACTGTCGATGTAAAACTATTTTATATTCGCTGCTACACATAAGATTCCCCATACTTTCAATGTAAAACTATTTTATATTCGCTGCTACACATAAGATTCCTTAACCCTACTGTCAATGTAAAACTATTTTATATTCGCTGCTACACATAAGATTCCTCTGTCAATGTAAAACTATTTTATATTCGCTGCTACACATAAGATTCCTTAACCATACTCTCAATGTAAAACTATTTTATATTCGCTGCTACACATATTCGCTGCTACACATAAGATTCCTTAACCCTACTGTCGATGTAAAACTATTTTATATTCGCTGCTACACATAAGATTCCCCATACTTTCAATGTAAAACTATTTTATATTCGCTGCTACACATAAGATTCCTTAACCCTACTGTCAATGTAAAACTATTTTATATTCGCTGCTACACATAAGATTCCTCTGTCAATGTAAAACTATTTTATATTCGCTGCTACACATAAGATTCCTTAACCATACTCTCAATGTAAAACTATTTTATATTGCCCAGGGGCAATGCTTCATATTGAGAACCAGAGATCTGGCCCAATATTCATGAAACTCCCCTAGCTTAGTAACACACAGTTTTCCTAGTCCCCAATTATGGTTAGCTGGGTAAGCCTTAGGTACATACTAAGTTACCACTAGAAACAAAACAATCATGTGCTTACTTCTTAGCCATGTCATCCAAAATATATTTAGCAAGTAACTATTACAGCTAGCATGCTTGTATGAATATGGGCCCAGGTAGCCTTCATATCAGCTCCTTACATATAGATTGCAACACTGGTCTCAAATATTATGCAAGTCTAAGTTAAAGCATTTCTGTATAATATGCTGGCACATTCCCCTTGTTAGGTCCCAGTATAGCCTTATGACTGGTGTATAGCTTCACCATGAATTGGGGGACTATAGTGCTCATATCAGCTTCTTTCTTCACATCAAATGCAATGCTCTCATATCCAAGCACTGTCCAAATTTCTGTGCAATGTTTCCTGTTCAAGCACAATGCTCTCAACATGTCTCAACAAGTATTTTCCAAGTGCCTCTGCAACTATTCATGTTTAATCGTTCATGTACCATTCCACTTTCTACCGTTTTGCTCTCGGTACAATAGCCCCCTGTGAAAGGCTTCATCAGAAATGGGGGACCATCAGTGTTCGCATCAAATGTCTCTAGAGATACCTACGATGATTTCATGTCCAAGTATCCAAGTGGTTCCTGTTTAAGCACAATGCTCAGATGTCTCAAGCAATTCCCATTGTATCTCTGCAATGGTTCCTGTTCAAGCACAATGCTCTAATGTCTTAAGTATTGTCCAAGTGTCTCTGCGATGGTTCCTGTTGAACCATTCATGTATCAGGTGGATGCGCGCCCTTGTTCGCTCTCATGATTGCACCAGGACTGGGGTAGGGCCTCATCTGGAACAGGGGTCCGTTAGCGGTCACGTCCACTCCCGTCTTGGCCTCACCTTGATTTGGCAGACCGCTGCTCCACGTACCTCTGTAAGGAACAAGTGCACACTTTGTTATTGCAAGATAAAAAACAATATAGCATTTTTGCTGGGAATAATGAGGATGGACAGGGTAAAAAAAAAGAGCATCTAGGAACTGCACATGTGCATATACACGTAGGTCTGTTTAGTGACAGACAGAGTAAGGGAGACAAGACTGAGGTAGTTTGGAGGATGCTGCAATGAAAGATATACAGAACTTAACATTTTAAATTTGTACAATTTGTTTACGACTAAGATTAGGACACCTCCTAAACTCTTTTTATTTGATGCTGACAAACATTTTTTTTAAACTAAAATTTAATGAATACAAATTATACAAACATTTTGGCAATTTGAGGCAAATAGGACTCATTATTTTAAAAAATAGAAAAAAAAGCCAAATGAAAGGTAATTTCCCATTGAACATTCAAGAACAACTTCTCAAGAGGTACCAATACAGGAGTATCTCTGAATGGAAGAATTGCCAGCCTTTATTTTTCGCACACAAGCTTGCCAACAAAACATTTTCAATAACATTCCAAGCACTCCAATATATCTCTCCCAAAATATGAACACAGGCATACATAAAAGAGTGACGATCTACACAGAATTTCCCAATGATTTGTTGTACAACTGTTGTATGACAACGAGAGAGGCGACTTTGTTTAATCAAAAGAAAGAATTCTTGCGCAATGTTGTTTACCTTGGTGCTTCTGAGTATGCTGCTGGGTCCATAGGGTCTAGTTCATCCTTCTGTCTTCTCGACACTTTATCTGACAACAAATAACATTCATAATGTATTCATCTAACAATGCCAAATTGTTTGGGGTTCACAATTTCACATAGCTAAGAAGAAGCATTGCAATAAATATTAACATCATAACACAATGTAACAAAACATTTACATTTGACACTTTGAATTCAGTTTTGAATTTTACACTGAACACAAAAGCTCTTTGGAAATTATATTTTCCACCTTCCCTATTAGACACTTGAACTTTTATTACAATGGAAACCTATTCAGATGTGATATTATGCTAAAAGGATTCAAGCTAAAGGCTGTGCATTTTGTTTTTTTTGTGCCTTCCATTTAGTTTACCACAATTATGTCCCATTTCAATTCAACTCTGTGTCATGTTTGTCAGGCAACCCTCTTCCTAAAGAACACTGGTTGAAACTAGATGGATCTTCGACTGGGTGCTGTCGAAAATGATGCCTCTGCCATTGCACGATTTCAAGCCCAAATTGCTTTATTAACCCATTCAGGTCCCCCAAATACTCGGGCTGGTATCTATGGAGAATACATGTTATTGCAAAATCAATCAGTCCTGAACGGGTTAATGGTACATGTATTTACCTCTGTCTCTCCTTGACCTTTCACCCCCAGAGCGAGGTGGGGGCATCTTGGGGGCTGGCAGGGGGATGTCAGAGGGGATCTGCGGACCAATCGGCATATTCTGGGAACAACGATATGACAAACACACAAATGCACATTTTAGTGAAAGGAATTAAACTTAAATGGATTTCAGAAGAATCATTTCAAAACCTTTGATCACAATACATCTACAGCCTTTGTCAGTCTGGCATCTGAAAGGTGAAATGCACATTTATATAACTTACAATACGTATCATGAAGTTACACTTGCACAAAGACCTTACAAACATGTTGGAACCATTATTTTGATTGCACACATTTGTAATAGGCCCCAATCCTCAATGGATATGAAAATAAGCTGGGCAAAGAGACAAAATAAAATACTTCCTAAAGAAGATAAACAACATTAAGGATGTATTGTGGGCAACGAAAGTAATAGTAGGCTTGTTCAAGACCCACACATATGGGTGTTCACTGCAATTTGGGGTACAATTGTTTAACTTGGCATACATATATTCCTTGAATCAAAAGAGGAAAATTCATCCAAAGAGACACTCTGTATGTATGCAAATTAGGCCTAATTTCCATAATTTATGCAAATTTATTAATGGGAATGAGATAAAATGCGTGGTTTGCGGTTGCACCATGTGAGAGGGGGAGGATTGGTGAGTCCTGTATTCTTTCTAGGATAGTCCTAAAAAGGACTGTGGTAGTCCTAGAAAGGGCTGTTGGTAGTCCTAGAAAGGACTGTTGGGATAGTCCTGAAGAGGACTGTTGGTATTCTTTCTAGGAGAGGCCTAAAAAGGACTGTTGGTAGTCCTAGCAAGGACTGTTGGGATAGTCCTGAAGAGGACTGTTGGTATTCTTTCTAGGAGAGTCCTAAAAAGGACTTGGTAGTCCTATAAAGGACTGTTGGGATATCTATGCAAATGGCATTTTTATTGACATATTTGGGAGAACATATTCCTTGGATCGAAAGAAGAAAATTTATCCAAAGAGACACTCTGTATCTATGCAAATTAGGCCTAATTTATGCAAATTTATTCATGGGAATATCTAGGAAAATTGTGTTTTTATTGACATGTTTGAGAGATCATATTCCTTGGATCAATAAAAGAAAAATTATCCAAAGAAAAACTCTGCATCTATGCAAATGAGGCCTCATTTCCATAATTTATTCATGGGAATATATTCTCTCCAATATCTTTATAAACACCATTGACATAGTCATAGATATCCCATTTCCATGAACAAATTTGCCTAGATACAGAGTGTTTCTTTGGATGAATGTTCTTTTTTTGATCCAAGGAATATGTTCTCTCAAAAATCCCAATAAAAACTGAATTCTATCGAATACCATTCCTATTATTAATTAGTATAAATTATGTAAATTAAGCATAATTTGCATAAATACAGCGTGTATCTTTGGATGAATTTTCTTCTTTTGATCCAAGGAATATGTTCTCTCCAATATCTTGATAAAAATACCATTTTCATAGAATGTCCCATTCCCTTGTATACATTTGCATAAATTATGGAAATTAGGCCTAATTTGCATATAAACAAAGTGTCTCTTTGAATCAATTTTCTTCTTTTGATCCAAGGAATATGTTCTCTTTCAAATATGTCAATAAAAACACCATTTTCATGGAATATTCCATTTTCATGAAAAAATGTGCATACATTATGGAAATTAGGCCTAATTTGCATAGATACAAAGTGTCTCTTTGGATGAATTTTCTTCTTTTGATCCAAGGAATACGTGTGCTTGGTAAAAGAATCGTACCCCAAAAAGCCTACTATAAAGCTTTATCAGCCAGATCAGTCTAGCCTCTCACATAGACAAGAGAGGCAAAACAAAAACAGGCTAGTTGCTGTCTGTGCCGTACACAAAGTTTGTGTTGTGGGTTAGCCCTATCCTAACTGGGGGGGGGGGTCTTGCGCAACATTTGAGACCAAATTTGCGACGACCAGATATACCGTTCTAAAGTCACGTGACCTTTCGTAAGTGATCGTTGGCCCAAAAATCGCTAATGATTTTGTGATTTGTGTACAAATCCTATGGAAACTGATTTTTTCCTAGAATACAAAAAACTTTCATTATTTTTCATTCTAATCACTGCAATCATTTAATTTTGGGCTAAAAATGGTTGGATAATGGTCAATAATTTATTCCATTGAAAAAAACAAAAAAACACAAGTCGAAAAAACAAAGAAATACATAAGAAATTCCAAAAACAAAGAAATACATAAAGAAAATTTTGGCTATCGCAATTTTTAATGTTGAAAACCTGTTAATTAAGTCATAAAGAATATTCATGCACAAAATTAGCATATTATTTAATATACATGTAATTGTACTAATATAGGATTATCCAAAATTGGCCAAGAAACTGCCTAATTTGCAAAATTATAAATTGATCTAGGGCCGGATAGATATCGCCAACGCGGAATCGCTCATACGCTACGTGTATTACGACCACGAGGTGTCGCGCTATACAGGCTTTCTGTATTTCTGTATTTAACGCTGCTTAGGTTCGGATTTTACCACACAAGCCCTATTTCAATACATATTCAACAATATTGATCAATATAGATGTATTCGGCTACTTTCCCGAAACTGGTATTGGGCTTTAAAATTGTTTTTTTTTTTTTTTTCAAAATTTTTGAGCCCTCCACAGGCTATTTATTAATAATCTTCACACAAACAAACAAATCAAATACATGTGCATGTTTAAACAAATTCAAATTAATCTTTCTATACAAACAACAATTGTAGCAACTGCCACTTAACAGTAAAATGTCTTTCCATTCCAGATAGACATAACATATATTTCTCATCTTTATAATATTGTAAAACTTTCTTTTTCATCGTATCAAAAAGTGGAACTATATTATTCAATTTACAAATAAACATCTGTTGTTTAATTAAAATAACAATACAATTAAGAGCATCATTTCTCTTATCTTCAAAGCCAAAAATTATATTTTCTAACAAAATTCTAACTGAGTTCTTTCATAAATCCAATTTGAAGTTTCATTCCAAATCTTTCTACTAATCTCACATTCATAAAAGAAATGTACTATATCTTCTAATTCTTTTTTACAAAATGAAAAATGTTCATTGTTTACAATTTTCATCCTAAATAGTTGTTTATTTTTAAAAATAGAATTCAATTTATACTGAAAAGATTTCAAACTAATAACTGGAGTAAAACAAAATATCATAACGTTATACTTTTGTATTAATACAGATTGCAATCTATAATTCAAATATCGTTCCCACTTTGAACTTATTAGAGACTTTCTCCAAAAAGAACTTTATAAATGTATCTACATCCTTTTTTTCATGAATAACTGTTCTTTCATGAAGTGTTCTAGTTAAAAAATGCTTCCTCTTTACAAAAATGTACTAAAGAGGTTTTTAATAGTTGTTGATTATCTCTCTATCTAATCACTATTTCAACACAACATCACATGCACAATATTGTATTTAAAATGGTTGAAACCAATGATATGTTTAGAGAGTGCCCTCTTGAGTTTTAACGGCTCTTTTTGAATGATAACAGGCTTTTTACTAAGTCGTTTGTAATTTTGTATTCCTTTCGAGCATGGTGGAGTTAAAGTGATGCCTGTAAAGTGTCTAACTCCACAAAAATTACTTGGAGCTTCCTCATTTCTCTTCTACCGTGTTGTTTAGCTTATATGGTAAGAGAAGAATAAAATAGGATTAGATTTTTTCAAATGCCCCTTTAGTGTGACGATATCTATCATTTTGCTGAAACGTGTTTATTAACAGTCATAAACCTAATACACGTCTGTTGTAAAAGCTGACGAATATTTTAGTTTTTTTAACCAGGAAAGCAGTGTTCTTTTTCAATGAAACTTTCACACATCATTCAGACATATCTTACAATGATTTGTGTACAGAATTGAGGTCTCAAATGTCATTTTGGGGCTTTGGGCAATATCTGACACTTTACAGGTGCACCTTTAAACTATTAGTTTGTGATATGGTGTAGGTTTTGGTTACTTACATTAAGTTTGACCAAAGCTGTACTCTACCAAAACTCAGCTATCCCTTTAATAACAAAATAGTAATTCATTTTGAGAAAAATAGAACATTATATATTATTTTTGGAAGTATAAAACATGGAAATTGTATTCTGTTGAAGGCAATAACATTAGTAAAATAATATCTACATGTTGATAAACATTGAACATGCATGGTCACATATCTTGTATACAATTGCTGTTTTCAGAAAACACAATACTTATTAATAACATATCATGGAAAAGATATCCTAGCAGACTGCCGAGTTCTATTCAATTCAATTCAATTTTGGTTTATTTAAAAAAAATCACTGAGTAAAAAGTCCAAAGACTAAACAAGTCAGTTTGTGATGAATAATGCATTACAAAATATAACAAGGTAAAACTCATGGATTATATCCAGTAAAAATTAAATCATCAATATGTTCAAATAGAAATTTGTTATCGCCTACTAAAGCAAATTGCAATCTTAAAAACCAAAGGTATTCAGCAAGATACAACAAATAAATATATAAACGCATTATAATATAGAGATAGTTGAGTTTTGGTCAAACTGAATTTTAGTAACCAAAACCTGCACCATTACATTACAAACTAATATTTATAACTCCACCATTCTCGAAAGTTATACACAATTACAAACGACTAAGAAAAAACCTGGTTATCATTAAAAAAGGAGCTGTTACAACTCTAAAAACTCATTGGTTTCAACCATTTTTCATACAAAATTGTGCATGTGATGTTTTGTTAAAATAATGATTAAATAGAGATATCATCAACAACTTTTTAAAAACTTCTTTTGACATTAATTGAGAGAAGTGTATACCACATTTTGTGTATTTTTCTAAAAAGTCAAGATTTCGCCTGGCCAGACAATCCAGTTATAAATGAAATATTTTGAAATAAAATTTTACAACTATGAGAGCATTCGAAAGGGAATGATTCTTATTGTACATGTTTTATTCAATGAACTATCAATGGAATTAAATGTCAAGTGGCATTTCGGGAAGTACCAATACTCAAGTGTACCTTTCAAGGTTAACATATTGTACCTAATAATACCATACTAATCAACAGAGTACTGCGTGAAATATAACAGGGTTCTACCAAATTAAAGTGGGAAAAGTATGTAAAGTGATGCAAATGATATCAATACCAACAACTTATTTTACATTACACACATGAAAGCCCAATACCCTCTCCATCACAACATAAGTAAAAACAGTCATGTGTAGTTCACTCAGGTATTTACCCTGAATTACTTTCCTTATTATTGTTTTCCTTAACAAATATCTGAGCAAGAACATTTGAAGGTAATGAACAGTACATGTACTAGCCTTTTAACAAGGCAATCGCATCTGAATGGCTGCACTGCAGGAACGACTGAACGCGTGGTGAAGACTATCCGGCGAGTGGTGAAGACTATCCGGCGAGTGGTGAAGACTATCCGGCGAGTGGTGAAGCCACAAGAGATTGTGCATGAAAGTCGCGCTCTCCAGTCGTTCCTGCATAATGCATACTATACCGTACATTCAACTCGGCTCAGACGGGACAGGCCTTGTCAAAAGGCTATACATGCACTGGTTCTTCTTGATTTTTTTCTTGGGGGAGAGTGTTTTATGGTTGGTTACCCAGGTAGCAAGCCAACGTTGGATCAACGTTAGAATCTCGCAACTCGTTGGATGTTGAAATCTGGTTGGATACCAACGTTGGTCCAATGTTAGAAACTCGAAACCCATAATACGATGGACAAACTTGTTGGACCAACGTTGGATCAAACGTTGTACCAGCGTCATTTGGGTGTACGCACACATCACTGCGTTGCGAAAGAAATGGCCAGCATTGGTCCAACGATGGACCAACATTTGCTTGCTACCTGGGTATAAGGATGTTACATAATTAGGACTTATTTGAGAATAATTCCCCTCCCAAGTGCTTGCACTACAGAGTGTTTCCAAAAGAGCAGAACCCAACTTCCACCAGCAATATCCCATCTAATAAACATAATTATATCCTATATCCTACAATGAAATCCTGTTCAGTGATTGGTCTACATATCGTCATGTGACCAAACATAGTAATGCCCATGGAGAAAAATGTGCTATACGTGACGTCATTCATGGAATAGTAAATGCTATTCCATGAATGACGTCATAGATGCCGGGTGATCATATTGAGCCCATAGAGATGCGTGTTATAAAACTTCCCTGCGAGCAGAGGTCTTGTTTTAGCTTGCGAAAGATGCTCGACGAGATTTCTCAAAGAGTTATTTAAAAAGAAATACAGTATATTTTCACCCGTGAATATCAATAAGTTCCAAATAATATTCTAGAGATGCATTTCATGTATAACGTAGAGGTATTCGAATTTAAAAATTACGACAATGGTGCACATTGTGCATCGTTGTCCTTCTGTGGTCGTGACACAAATTCGTCATTTAACAATCGGCCGCGGTGTGCACTGCACTAGATACATGTGTAATGTACGAATAACTTTTTTCCATACAATTACACGTGTGCATATATGTATAAAGCAGGTTAATTATTCACTTTGATGCGCGCGTTTTGCATTTGGGTGCGCATTAGTTGTTAACGCGCGTACCATGAATGGAAAGATAGCGCAATACGCGCTCTGCGCTAGAACTATTGCGCAAAGGGGGTCAGAGTCACAAACAGAACATAGTCAGTGCAGTAATGGTTCCACGATCAATGTTTTGTTTTTCTTTATATTTTTCTTTAATTTAATTGAAATCATTTATTTTTGCGATGATTATGATTATGCGAAAGATATAAAACAAATATATCATGCACTATTTCGAGCCACTAGTGAAATTATGGATTCCTCGGTGACAGAAAAAGCACTATGTTCTTCGGTTCTACGACCCTCAGAACATAGTGCTTTTCCTGTCACCTCGGAATCCATCATTTCAACTAGAGGCTCTCAGTGCATGGTATATTTGTTTACTATGCAATCGTAATAGCATCATCAGGGAATTTGATGCCTTGCGCCAGAAGGGGAATGTGGTCAGACCGGAAACAAGAGTCATGGTGAGGGATGGTGACACGAGCACAAACCTGTGCGGACAGGCAAGGGGGTCATGTAAATGGAAACTGAAGTTGAAAAAATGTCAAGCTATGAAAAAAGAAACCTCGTGATATATCTCTTGACTTCGTCTTCTGTTTCATTATTATCATTATATTTATCAATTACTGTCTAATCCTGTGTGCAAACTACTTTTTACATTAACTCTTTTAAGATCATTTATATTCATTGATGCATGACACTATCACAAGATATCTGGTTTTAAAGGAAAGAGTATGAATTTACCTCTTACATGACATATCGCCATAAGCACAATTATGTTTATTAGATGAGATATTGCTGGTGAAACTTGGGTTCTGCTTTTTTGGAAACACCTTGTATTATTAGTGTGATTCATATATGGTCTTTCACCCGCAGCATGTGATGTTGTTGTTGTCTGTAAACATTTCTTGCAAAGACAAATTGCTTCAGACACTGAGTAAATTCATACAGCCTAAAGCCCGGCGCAGACAGAGCCGACTCGACTGGTTGTCATTCCGATCGGCTCAGTTTTCGGTGCCTCGCGAAACACATTTTGCCAGTCGAGAGACAGTCGGATGCCAGTTGGGGCCGATTCAACAAGTTAAATCTGCTCCGACTGACCGGGCCCAACTCTAGCCTGGTTGAAACCAGTCGGATCGGGTCGAGTCGGCTCTGTCTGCGCCGGGCTTAATACTCCTGTATGAATGTACATGTGTACAAAGTTCTTGAACAAGGACTACAAGTATGTTTTCTCATGTGTCCTGTCAGTTGCTGCTTCCTACTCTAGGCGGTTGAACAGAGGTTGCATTTGTAAGGCCTTTTTCCTGTATGTGCAGTACTATAATGCATGTGTTCAGTCAGATGTTTTTTCCGAAGAAATGTTTTTGAACACAGACTACATTTGAATGGTCTTTCCCCAGTATGTCTTCTACTGTGTTCCATCAGCTGCTGCTTCGTACCAAAGGCTTCTGAACATACATTGCACTTGAATCGTCTTTCCCGTGTGTAATACCATGTGTCTATGTAGATTACCTTTCTGTGTGAATGCCTATGGACACAGATTGCATTTGAATGGCTTTTTCCCTGTGTGTTCGCATGTGCTTCACTAGATGTGACGATCGAAGAAATGCTTTGGAACAAACAGTACATTTGAATGGTCTCGACCCTGTATGTATTCTCATGTGTTCTGTCAGATGCCCCTTCCAACTGAATGCATTTGAACACAGGTCGCACTTGAATGGCCTTTCCCCTGTATGTATTCGCATGTGTCCCGTCAGATGCCGCTTCCTTCTGAATGCACGTGAACACAGCTTGCACTTGAATGGCCTTTCCCCTGTATGTATTTCTGCAGTGTCAGTCTGTGCTACATCCATCTGAGGGTTCACAGTATTCAGCTCACTTTCTCTTTCTACAGTTTGAGCAATTTGGTCTGAAACAGAAAATTACATGTGTGTAGCTGTACTTGACAATGCAATACTAAGCTTTAAATCAGTGTTGGGTCCAAGACCAGAGGGTCCGAGATCAAGATCAAGATCAAGATCAGACAGTCCGAAATCAAGATCAAGACCAAGATCCGCAGCTCAAGATCGAGATCAGAACCTCTGAGATCAAGATCCGAAATGTCCGAGATCAAGAACAAGATCGAGATTACTGATGCCGATCTCGAGACTGGTCTCGAGATCAAGATCAATTATTTATTTTTTTTTGGGGGGGGGGGGGAAGGTCACAAGGTCAAAGGTAAAATGTCACGAGGGCAATGTAATGCATGCTTACAAAATGCACAATTGGTAATTATCACATTACTTTGTGGACTACAATATTTGCTGAAAATTGTTTTTAAAAATAAAGTATTTAATCTTCTGATAATTGCATGAAGCTAATAAATAGCTATTTAATATTGTTTATGTCTACTACAAATCTTGCACATTTTTTCCCTTCTCAATTTGCTTGAGTTATTTTTGTTCTTTTTGAACTGATCCATTTTCTAATAAAGTACCTGCTAAAAACCTGAGTGAGTGTGTGTGTGCGTTTGTAAGGACCTTCAACCGGGGATACACACAAGTTTAAACACAGGCAAACGGGTATATTCCGGAAACCGGGCATATCCCCGGTTTCCGAACAGGGGGGTATAGTGCTTCAGGGATCGTCTTAAGGGCTGTACTGTATGTTATTATGATTTTTTTAGGATATCCCTTATATGTCCGTTTTGCATGTTTTTTTACATAGTGGGTGTATAAATGTATTTTTGTGTGTGTATTTTTAAACCCCCCAATTGGGAATATTGCCATGTTTACACACCAGCAAACCGGGGACAAGCCAAACATCATTAAACAAACGGGCATATCCCAGTTTGAAGGTGTTTATAACATTGACAAAACCATATCCCCGATTGAAGGTCTTTACAAGAATGTGTGTGTGTGTGTGTGTTTAAGTTTACATATTGTTATCAGCCCCAAAACAAATTATATACTGATGTCATACTCTATTAAAGGGGACCAGCAGGCAAAGAACAACACATTATTATATGTTTTGGTACCATTTTGTGATATCAAATAGATACCCAACATTTTGCAAAGGGTGGTGTAATTAAAAAACAAAGCAATTCATTTCCACCACTTATGGAACCACTATTATTTCCTGGTTCCGTACAGGCAAAACATTTGTGAGTGCGCCAATGCTATTCACGCGTACGTTTGGAGACAATAGAATCCCGGACGATTCGTTCGCTCTGGACAAGTAGTCTTGTACATGCAGACCCATGAACGCATGCTTTATAATGGTGATGCGTTTTGCAATTATATATTTTTTTCTGGAATTATATTTGTGTGAACTTGTTGATGGAATGGACTACTAAAGATGTTACCTTTCATTTATAAGAATATTATTTTTGGGTGGTGGTACCCTTTAATACTTTTTTGATAGACTTTTATAATTAAAACTTTTGAAGGTTTTAAATTGAAAAAGATTACCTTCACTTGTTTCCACCTCTCTCCCAGTCCGTCTTGCTACCCTGCCTATAAGGTCATGTGACACATCAGGTGATTCCAATTTGACATATGGTTGATAAGCAATTCCACAGTCTGAAGTATAGAAAAACAAAAAGACAAATTTTGATAAATATGAATAAGAAAATTTTGATAAATATAATAAAACAAATTTTTATATTTAATATGAATTATATCAAGTATCGAATATGTCATGCCAAAAATAAGATAGCAGAATTAATAATGCAAGAGTTAAGAACAGATTTACCATAAATATTAGATATTCATCTACTACTATATTATAAGTACATTAATTTTTGTGCGCAATTTGTTCACTACAAGCTCAATATAGTCCCTTTCGGGACTAATCAAGAATGAATTACAGTCCTCTTCAGGACTACCGATCCGTGCTACTGCAAACTTCTACATTAATAGTTTAAACAATGTTTTATGTACCCTTATCATGGGAAGACTGCTGAAGTCATTGTTCTGTAATCTCTCACCTGATCATATAAGCATTAAGAAACCTGTCTGCCCAAATAATTAAGTCATTTCCGAGACAATTTTGAATATTTTGCCCATATAGTCCTGTAGATGGTCCTATATTTTGTGTATTAGACCTGGAGACGTTCTTTAGTACAATGTTTTTTTATGGATTCATATTCTAGAAGGGTGTAGAATAAATTTCAGCTTTGTTGCCACCTCGGCAACCTTGGGCAACTTTTTTTATAAGCATTATAAAGATAATTAGCTAATTTGCATATTTCTGAAATAAGGTCAGGGGTCATTTTTTATCGAGGAATAGTACAATAGTGATCAAAACTATTTTGTTAGGGTAATTTGGGGCAAGGAATCCATTTCCGGTGCTCATTTGCATGTGCCATATGGGCAACACCTTGAAATCCAAGATGGCTGCCGCTAATTTGCATATTTATGAATATTATTGATTTTCAGTGACTACAGCCTCTAATAAGCAATAATTTCAAATTATTATTCTTCAATCATGTTCTAAATATGTAGTAAAGATATTTCAGATTTGTTGCCACCATGGCAACATCTATATATGCAAATTATTTGCATAATTAGGTTATTTACCTTATTTGCATATTCCCCCAAATTGCGTATATTGGAAACCCGGAAAGTAAAAATGACAAGTGATACCATTTTTCCAAGGTTTTAGGGGGTGACAAATCCATTTCTGATACTTATTTTCATATATCACCATGGCAACCTTCTCAAATCCAAGATGGCTGCTTATCAAATTTCACATGTTATGATACACGACTTCATTCTTTTGGTTATATTAGATCCATATTATAATTTTGGGACTTTCCATTATTGGAATTAGCAAGTAGAACACTTGAATTACAATGTAGATGGGTGCTTACAGTAAAAATATTACAGTTTTATAAAATAAATGATGTTAAAGTGGAAAATAGCATTATCTCAATTAAAATACCAAAGGCGGCCATCTTGGATTTATGTTGGTTGCAAAGGTGATACATCGATTTAAGTATCATAAATGAATTTGTTGCCCCCTAAAACCTTGGAAAAGTGGTATTTCTTGTCTTTTTAACCTTCTGGGTTCACAATATACACGATTTTACCTGATTTCTGGGAATATGCAAATTAGGTAAATTATCTAATTATGCTAATTACATGCATTGTCAGAGGTTGCCAAGGTGGTAACCGAGCTGGAAAATCTTTAATACACATTGAGAACATGACTGAAGAAAAATAAAGAAACATTATTGCTTATTTGAGGCTATAGCCACTGAAAATCAATAATATTCATAAATATGCAAATTAGGGGCCGCCATATTGGATTTCAGGGTGTTGCCTACATGGCACTTGCAAACGAGCACCGGCAATGAATTCCTTACCCCAAAATACCCTATAATATTTGTTTTAATTACTACTTGGACTATTCCTAGATAGAGAATGACCCCTGACCTTATCTCAGAAATATGCAAATTAGCTAATTATCTTTATAATGCTTATAAAAAGAGTTGCCCAAAGTTGCCGAGGTGGCAACAAAGCTGAAATTTCTTCTAAACCCTTCTAGAATATTAATCAATAATAAAACATTGTACTAAAGAACATTTCTAGGTCTAATTAAAATCTACAGGACTAATAATGGCCCCCAAAGAAATGGTTTTGCTCAAATATGTTGTTGTTGTTGTTGTTGTTGTTGTTGTTCAGAAATGCAAACCGTCAGTGTCAATTAGTGCTGAGTCAAACCGGATATTTTGATATCCGGATATGAGCCGAGTAAAAACGGACGGATATCGGATATATCCGGATATATCTGATATCCGTCCGTTTTTTTCAATTGGAATCGGCAGGACAGTGAGATGTTAGTCTACAAACCGCTGTCAAGATGAAAGCCTTCGGATATCTCATCATTGATTCTTCTAAATTTGGCTCATAAACTACCACTAATCTATTCATTAATCCTCTTACCATTTGTTTATTTTGTGTTGTTTTATTTGTGATATATTTAAAATACCTTAACTTTAGCAATAGTTTAGCAGGGTTCAACCTGCCTTTTTCTGACCGTATCTGCAGAATTGGGAGAAGAAAAAAAAAGAAAAAAAAAAAGAAAGAAAAAAAATTTCTTTGTATACCCGTATCCGAGAATTTGAATCCGGTATCCGACCTTCACGGTCGGATACCGAACGGATATCCGTTTGGACTCAGCACTAGTGTCAATTAATCTGAAATGCGTCACTCAATCCACGCTACGCCAATTAATAAATATCCTATTGAATACAAAAAAGAGATAAGCACTTTAATCACAATACGGGTACGAATTGGCAAGGAAAAATAACCTTAATTCTTGCACTTCTAGTTTACACATTTTACAAAAGCACACCTTTTTTTTATTAATTCAAACATATCTTTTTTTTATATTTGAGTGCAAAAAAAAATGCACTTCGAGTAGACATTTACAAAAAGCCTTTCTAAATATTTCAAGTGCAAGTGAACAACATATATTGGTAGCCCTTCTTCAAACTGTGCGAATATTGTGTTGAAACAATACTTGGCATATGAAACAAAAATGCACCGATCAGATCAGATCATCAGTCAGTCACTCATGCAGTGCAGACATAACCACACTAATTTGTGTAGTATTTGTATAGGCTGCCGCCTGTGTATAGGTATGGGTACGTCGAGTCGAAGCATTCCGCACCCATGTTCGCTACCGACCAAATACTGAATTTGACGATTGAAAACAACGAAAAGTTAACAGCTAATGTTAAGTACACCATATAACTATCTAAATACAAAATTATATATTCGCACAAGGTGACAATCAATATCAGTCTTGTTTTGCTCCAAAATTAGAATATCAAATCGCGATCGTGTCGCTTAAAGGGTACCGCCAGGCAGAGATTTAGCTCTCTTACATCAAAGACATATCCCAAATGAACATACAAAACAAGTCTGTGATACTGAAAGTATTTGTACATCGCCAGGGAATCATTTTTAATATCACCTGTCAGGCATTCTGTCAGCGCAGTTCCGATAACGATATCACTTAACGATCCTGTTATCGGAAGCACCTACGATATATCGCAGCAAGCAGAGACAATCTCGAAAATCTCTTGTGTGCAGCGAATAAAATATCTACTTGGCGTTCAGAAACAGCATCTATCGCGTATATATATATAACGTAACGCCATACAAGCACTGTACTATTGCATGCATGCAGAGTATTATGCATTGTGCATGGTGCGATGGCTATTATATAGCGCTGGGCATTGTGTGTACCATCCACCCCAACACTGCCGTTGTATAGTGTGTACATGCAAGCGCACACGGGCATATTGTCTGCATGCCCGAAACGATACAAACTATCGCATGGGCTATGCGATAAATCGCACATACTGCCATATAACGTACGCGTATTGATTGAGCGGTCGTGCAAACAAAGTCGCGCGCGCGAACCACTAGATAGCCGTGGTTCCGTAAGTCTTAGTAATTAATTGCATTGTTCTCAAATTACAGAAACATATCAGACCCCATGAGAGTATGATTGATATTCAATTATAGTACCAAAACTACTAAGCATTGGTTTTATAATGCCCGGTGGTCCCCTTTAATTTTGCTCTCTGATACTTTGAATACCCTACCCGTAGTACGCAATACATACAGGTGCACAATGTTTGTACTTTATCAGTGCATAGCGACGTGCGGTGCGGTATGGGTTTGTACGCACTATGGGTTTGTTATTCGCACGCACATAATTAATAAGCCGGTAGAAGCTGCATCGCGATTTATTGCCCAGACATGGCTTGAAAACAGCCCATTCTGGACACATTGTGGCGACAGACACGCCACCCCGTCCTCCTTTTATAATATAGATGTTTTCATCTTTGCACTTCATTTGAGGGCATTATATTTACAAAGTGTTTTTAGGTTTTTAAGTATAATTTACAAATTTAAACCCAAAAGCTCTTACCTTTACCAGCCTCATCATCACTCTCAGTTTTGATCTCCATGATTATCCTGTCGATATCATGGTCAGGTGACATGTCAGGTGGTTCCTCTTCACTGACCCAACCATCTGATTCATCTTCTCCACCCTCTATAATATAAAGAAAGAAAAAATGTGTATATTGCGTTTTCATCAATGTTTACTATTTTGTAAGGGGTGCTACTATGACTTTATAGCTATGACCCTTCTGGTAAGAAAACAAAACATGTGAATAAACCTTTATGAGGAATCACACATAAACAGGGAAAATGTTGTTACTGGTAAGTTCACAAATTCCAAAACAGAATATTTTATCATAATGGTCCAGGTATTCCCATTACTCCCAAATCTAATTAGTCCCTTTACATGTATGAATAAGTTTGATGTGAATGTGTCCACAGGTTCTTGAGACATAAAATTATAGAGACGAACATCTACATGTAAATGTACATTGCAAAGACATTTATATAATGAACCATTCCTTTCTGCCTTCCCCTATTAAACGCTTTCTCATACAATTGTGTGTTTTTACTTCTCGAATGTAATGTAGTTTTTATGACGAGTGTTGAATGAATTAAAATTTAATTGAATTGAACATACTGTAAACGTGGTAATTTTTCGCGCATTTTGCGCTGATGTTGGCGTCCGTGAATATTAAAACCTGCGAATATAAATGCGCGATTTGCAATTGCGTGTGATAACTTGCTCGAATGCTCGGCCGCAAAATTAAACCAGAACGTCAATGACGTAGCGCTCATCCGCCATCTCGCAATATCAAATATCGCAAATTTCATGTGGTACTCTTTTCAACTGGTCAAAAAATAAAAATTGTATGCCCTGGAAGGGACATAAAATTTTCTTTTTTTTTTTAATTAGAGTAAAAAAAATATAAATTTGACGCCCCGGAAGGGACATGGGAAAAAAACAAAAAAACAAACACAAACAAACAAAAAACAATAAAAATAATTTTTAAAAAAAATAAATAAATAAAATAATAATAAAAATAATTAAAAATAAAAAAAATAAAAATAAAAAAATTAATAAATAAAAAAATTAAAAATTACCATAATTAATGAATGGAGAAAAATTTCAAAATTCTGTGTAGAAGTTTAGTGTACCAAAGTTGCTCTACCAGATAAAGCAAACCAAATCAAAATCGGTCGAGAAATGAAGGAGAAGAAGCATTTTTTGTGATTTCGAATAAATTTGCATAAATTACCATAGTCAATGAATTTCACGATTCTGTGTAGAAGTTTTAAATCCCCCTCCTAGCCCTATCTTATGAAACAATAAGAATCAAAATCGGTTGAAAAATAACGAAGAAGAAGCATTTTGAAAACTGTGGACGGACGGACGGACGGACGGAAGGACGGACGGACGGATGACGGACGCCACGCCATGGCATAAGCTCATCGGGCCCTTCGGGCCGGATGAGCTAAAAACCTGCAAACGTGTTTCTGTGTCGCTCAGCACGAAATATTAATCGCGCAAAAATAACAACCTTTTTACAGTATATGGCCTCTGGCTACTCCATGGTGATTTTGAAAGTTAGGCCATACTGTAATAATACTTTTTAGATAGACTTTTATATTTGAAATTAGCTTTTAAATTGAAAAAGATTACCTTCACTTGTTTCAACCTCTCTCCCAGTCTGTCTTGCTACCCTGCCTATAAGGTCATGTGACACATCAGGTGATTCCAATTTGACATATGGTTGATAAGCAATTCCACAGTCTGAAGTATCTGGTGAATGTAGAGAAAGAAATATAAATAAGACAAATTTTGACATTTAATATGAATTACACAAATGTACACTGGGCTATAGAGTATCGAATATTTCATGCCAAAAATAAGGTAGCAGAATTAATAATACAAGAGTTAGGAACAGATTAATCATGAATACTAGATATTCATCTACTAATATATTCAAAGTACATTTATTTTTTGCCCAAAATACTACAAGCCCAATATAGTCCTTTTCAGGACTAACCAAGATTGAATTACAGTCCTTTTCAGGACTACCGATCTATCCTCACTTTACATATGATGATAGTGCTACTGCAAACTTCTACAAACAATGTTTTATGTACCCATGGGAAGACTGCCGAAGTCCTTGTTCTGTAATCTCTCACATGATATAAGCATTAAGAAACCTGACAGCCCAAATAATTAAGTAATTTCCGAGACAATGTTGAATATTTTGCCCATAATGGCCCGAAAGAAATGGTTTTGCTCAAATATGGCCATTTAAAACTGCCTTCAATGCCTATGACCCATATGTCATAGATGTGATACAGTGCAAAAGACCCATAGCACTGAGTTTTCTTTAATATGTTTTTATTGTTGCATTTCATTTGAGGGCATTATCTTTAGTCTTTACAAAGTGTTTTAGGTTTTTAAGTATAATTTACCAATTTAAACCAAAAAAAGCTCTTACCTTTACCTTCCTCATCATCACTTATCTTGTCTGTATCCTGGTCAGGTGACATGTCAGATGGTTCCTCTTCACTGACCCAACCATCTGATTCATCTTCTCCACCTTCTATGATATAAAGAAAGAAAAAAGGCGATAGCCGTAATGTGTCTCGCCCAATTGCGTGCATTCATGCCGACAAAGTTTGGCTACAAACAGATGCAGGGTTGGAAAGTTATCAAAAATTATAGAGTCTTGCAGGTTAAGTTTCATATTTGACCTTTGACCTACTTTACCTTTGACCCCCAGAATATCATGGAGGCCAATATAGGGCATCTGGGCAATTCCGTATGAGAGAAGGCAAAAACACCACATCTCAAAGTTGAGCAATCTTCCCTAAATCAAACTGTTATCGATAGAGGAAAACTTGAATTTTAGGAAACTGAAAACCATTTGTGTATAGCTCTATTGGTTTTGCAAATATTTCTGCTTGAATTGAACAGAAATTTATGACCTTTTATTCATAAATCAGCTTCATTTCATGAAAATGAAGTGAATCTTTTAATTCAATGATTATTTCTGCTCTTTTTCTCATATTTTCCATACAATGTAGCAACAATCACAAATTGTAAAGCATGGGCAGTAACTTCATTGCATATTTTTTTGGAGAAATTTTTTAAATCTATGCATATTTGATCGTAATTCCGTTACGATAAAACGTAATAAGTTTTTCTCAATATCTTATTACTTGTTCTTTAGTCATGTCATTGTGAATTCTCTTCCTTCACCACAGTCCTAAGAACTTCCAACATAATTTTTTGAAATAATGTCACTACTTTTTTCCAAAATTGGCGTAACGGTATTAGTAATTCTGTTACGTAACGGAATTACACGCGCATGGTTTGTAAGGTATTGATTGATATTGCTGAAAATAAAAAAATTTCTTGTTCTCAATGTAGAAATACCCTTTAAATACCATGAACTGTAGCCATGTAGACAATAAGTCATTATACAAGTACTGTACAATGTTACTTTATGTGACTCATTGTACCCACATGCTTCATATTGCATCAATGGTGATTTAACTAAATTGATACACGATAGATAATTTCTCTAATCTCTCCATGAACATAATAGAGATGATAATGTTCTATCATTAAATTAGTTTCCAGCAAGAACCACTTGACTGAAATTATGAAGATGCAGCAGATTCATGTTTGTACTTTAGAAAGGGAAAAACAAAAACAATACAATTTTTTTTTTAAATATCCAGTGATTAGTATGACACATGGTGCTACATTTATTTTCTCACATTAATTTACATTCATGTATTTTAAGATATAAATCATACCTTCAACTTTCAAGGAGATTTAATATTAATAATTTTGTAATTGTATGTAGATTTGAATATCATTGATCAGTTAAAGGCTCATAACTCATCATTAATTATGTAAATTTGTATTAAACTGAAGCATATAAAATTAAACATAAATACAGAATAGGCTTCAAGATATTCAAAACTAAACATAATACAGGCTAAGATACACATGTTTTATTCATTATCATAAATTCAGAATACATTGAGTGTTCAGTGTGCTTCTGTATGCAGATCAAAGAAGAACGATGTACAAAGTATTTGCATTTTCAAATGGGAATTCCTAAAGGTGTCTTTCATTTTTGGCAATTCCATATTTGTATTTTATATGCCAACTTTTTGTTTGAGGATCATACACGTTTATATCCGATATACATCTATACACGTATTTCATAGAATGGATGAAAACGCATTCCAAATTGATTTGAGAGTAAATTAAGATCAATTTAGGATGAATTTTTAAAAGAATAATTTTAGAATATAACAAGAGTTTATATAACAAATCTTGATTTTCTTGTAATTCTGTTACGCACACACATAACTTCAGGATTTGTTCTGGTCCTTATGTACATTAAGAGCTTGTGATGAACAATGCACATTCTTTACTAATGACTATAAGCAGAAAAGTAGAAAAACGTAACCAAGAAATTGCATTTTCATGGGTGGATTTCACAGGCGTAATTCCGTTACAGTGACATTCGTTTGTCTTAAGGTAATTTCAGAGGTTAAAATAGATCATTTCTGGAAAAAAAGATGTACCAAATTCAAGTTTGTAACTTAAATGATAAGTTTTTATTACCAATGAAGAATTTTTTTGTGGTAGCTTTTGCAGAAAATCATTACATAGTTAGTGTTGAATGAAAGACCCCTTTCCGTTATGATTGTATTTTGGTCTCTGGACGCTATGTGTTATAGATCTGTAACGATCTTGGGTTCTGTTGTACCTCTAGTACCCCTGCCAGTTATTAAAGTTTTAAAAACTGTGAAAGTGAAAGGAATTTTAAATATGATTAAGAAAACAGAGCTAAAAATCACTTATTTGTCATTCTGTAACAGTGGAATTACCCATTCACAATGCATTTCCATTCACACAGATTTCCAATATTCAGGAAGTTTACGAGGCTTTATAGCATTGAAAGTTGAATGATTTGACCTGTTTGTGATTTGTAATTGTTTAAATGTTGCTTGATATTGATTATGTGCAGTTATTTAGCATGTCACATAATGTAGTACATTTTTTTCTCACAATTTAGCCATTTTTCTTGAAGTAAAGGAAAAATTCTAAAATGTTGCTTTTTTTTTCTTCAAATATGGTTATTATTGTCAAATTATTGATTTTTTGAAAAGTATTGAAGCTAAAATGTGAATTCTTTGTTGTTCATGTACCGATTTGTGGAAAATTTGATTTCACTGCTCAAGTTGTGTAATTCCGTTACACACTTTAGTGGACATAGTTCCTAGGATTTTCTTTTATTAAGTCGGTGCAATCCTTTTTAATTTCTTGCCTACTAATATGAAGCTGAAAATAAACCGAAATAAAGCTGGATTTTAGCAATATTTTTTTCAAATTTCACACTTATTTGTATTTTGGCCATATTTTCATTTATTTTACACATAACAAGTTCAAAAATTGCTTTACAGATATGTCAAATTATGGTTTATATTCAAGTGCTAGATAGCCTTGATGTTTGCATTAGCATGTAAGAAAAGTTGAGTGCAAAATAATTGAGTTTTCCTTGTAACTTTCAGAGATGTAATTCCGTTACAAATTTGTGTAATTCCGTTACAGTGGTTTTTTTTCAAAAAAGTGAATTTGTGAACTTATCATTGTGTTGTTTATGCACATACTTGTTCCAAAATGAAGTTGACATTATCAAGATAGAAAAAATACATAAAATCAGTTTCAAAGTGTCTTATATTTCAGAGAAACTCAACGCAAACTTGTAGCAAAAAAAAAACTCCATTCTCCGGTAATTCCGTTACGGTCACACATATTGGTCTAGTGTGCAACAACACATGGAAGATATAAAACCATTTCCCTATCATGTTGTAGCCTGGTTACCCGTGCAACTTATATAAGTATCAAAATTTACTTAAGTCATGAGAATATTGCGCAGGGAATGAAATAATGAGCAAAACACGTCTCTGAATGTAATTCCGTTATGGTGGAATTGCCCATCTACCAATCAAGTGTGGTTACAAACAGATGCAGGGCTTGAAAGCTATCAACCCTAATAGAGTCTTGCAGGTAAATTTTCACATTGGACCTTTTACTTACTTATGTGACCTTTGACCCAAGAATATCATGGAGGCCAATAAAGGGCATAGTCTACCAATCATGTTTGGTTACAAACAGATGCAGGATTGGAAAGTTATCAACCCTAATAGACTCTTACCACAAAACTTTCACATTTGACCTCATTTGGCCTTTGACCTACTTATGTGACCTTTGACCCCCAGAATATCATGGAGGCCAATATAGGGCATCTACCAATCAAGTTTGGTTACAAACAGATGCAGGGTTGGAAAGTTATCAACCCTAATAGACTCTTACCACAAAACTTTCATCTTTGACCTCATTTGACCTTTGACCCCAGAATACCATGGAGGCTGATATAGAACATCTACCAATAAAGTTTGGTCACAAACAGATGCAGGGTTGGAAAGTTATTCAAATTTTTGTAAGGGTCACGGACGACGGACGGACGGACGGATGGAGGACGGATGCACGGACGGAGGACGGACGCAATTTGGATCCCTTAGTCTCCCTCCACCTTGGTGGGCTCGACAAAAATGTGTAATTGCGTTTTCATTAATGTTAACTATTTTGTAAGGGGTGCTACTTTGACTATTAGCAATGACCCTTCTGGTAAGAAAACAAAACATGTGAATAAACCTTTATGAGGAATCACACATAAAAAGGGAAAATTTGTTTACTGGTAAGTTCACAAATTCCAAAACAGAATATTTTATCATAATTTTCCAGGTATTCCAGGGTTATGACCACTAAATCTAATTAGTCCCTTTGCTCCTAATGGTTCATACATGTGTAAAGGGAATAAGTTTGATGTGAATGTGTCCACAGGTTCTTGAGACATGAAATTAGAGACAAACATCTACATGTAAATGTACATTGCAAAGACCAATGAATGAACAACCCAAGAACATATATGAGGTAGACTTTTATAATGAACCATTCCTTTCTGCCTTCCCCTATAAATGGACTCTCATACAATCGTGTGTTTTTACTTCTCAAATGTAATGTAGTTTTGATGATGAGTGTTGAATAAATTTGAATCAAACTGAATTTACCATATAATGGCCTCTTGGCTACTTCATGGTGGAGGCATATATTGTATACAAATGGTGATTTTGAACTTTTGGCCATTTAACGATGTGCCAACTAAAAATTCATATCAAATTGAATCATACGAAAATCAAATTAAATTGAATCAAATAAAAACTTTATGTTGTATATTATAAGTGCCAGTTTCCATGATGATGTAGATATACAGTTGAATTGCTGTTCCATTATGCAAGAAGGGAAGGATTGGAAAGACCAGAGGAATGTTGGTATTCTTTCTTGGGTAAAAAAGACTGGTAGTCTTGGATAGGATAGGTATAGATAGTCAACCAGTTTGAAACGTTGAGCCCCTCCTACCACCCTCCCTCACTTACTATAAACTAAAACCTGTGCTGTAGAGTATAGTCCTGTAGATTTTAATTAGACCTAGAAATGTTATTTAGTACAATGTTTTATTATTGATTAATATTCTAGAAGGGTTTAGAAGAAATTTCAGCTTTGTTGCCACCTCGGCAACTTTGGGCAACTCTTTTTATAAGCATTATAAAGATAATTAGCTAATTTGCATATTTCTGAGTAATGCTGTTATCCGATCCGGATCCGATCCGAGATCCCGGCGGTAATGGCTTCCGAGCCGATTCCGAGACGGATCCGAGAAATATTTTTTCTCGGTAGAAAATATCGGAAGATTTTGCCGACCCATTTTCTCCAGTGATAATTGAACATGTGTATGTTTGACAGTCCATTAAGTAGTGTAATTTAAATAAGAAATGGGGAAATCAATATTGTTTACTTTATGAGTGGTTATTTTGGAGAAATTCATGGTTCGTCAGTTCGTTTTGCAGTCGAAAATTGAACAGGATGCGCGAAATTGCTAGTCATTTGAACGATGTTGTGGACGGATGTGCAATCAAAGTTACGCCGATACTCGAGGGGAGACGTCTGTTGGATGTCTGTATGATCGAGCTAATAAGCCAGTGCATTCAAAATGTGGCTCTGAATACGTTTTATTGTCATTTGCACATTTAAAAATGTTCTGATATTCTACTTACATGATTTCTTGGCGTTTGATAGCTGGGCGGAAACAAAAATATGCCCCTAAACAATGAAAACAATTGCGCAAAATATCGATAAAAAATGACTACACCGCTCCCGTTTGCTTGTATAATTGCGTGTGCAGATATAGATCCGCCGCCGGGAATTCCCCAATTTTCGGCGGATGGATCTCGCGTAAGAAAAAACGTTCACCATAACACACGCAAAGTAATACGACCAAATTACGCCTAATAACTTGTTGCATGTGCATGCAAGCTATAGCTAGCTAACTCATTGGAGTTCTCTCGAGGCCTAGCCGTCCGTAATCCGATTTTTTTCTTTGGAAATATATCGATAATTCAGCAGTTTTGTCTTTGATTTGGGGGGTTATTTTGTATTCTGTTCGGCTTTCAGATGCCATGTTATCATGTAAGTAGATTACCAGAATTGTGTGGTTCCCTAAAAGGGTAATTTATAGCCGATTTTTGAGGGCAGTGGCCCGGCAGTGGCTCACAAGCGCGGTTTTCCACGCGATTGGCGGGTTGAGTTTCTGTGAAACGTGTGGTGCGATGCCGAACAAACCATCGAAAAAATACTTTTCTTGCGAAACTCTGAATAATCTGAATATTATTTTTCCGTAAAAATTGATCATGCCTCGAAACGTCATTATTATTAATATTTTTGCCATATAAAACAAGAAAGATGAGTCTACAACGCTGCATTTTTTCAGAGCAAATTGCAATATTTTTTTTCTCCGAGATCCGATCCGATCCGAGATCTCGTTAGCGATATAGAATTCTAACGATCCGAGAACGGGCCGGGATTTTTTGTTTACCTAACAGCATTAATACTATCCATAGATAGATGTGTATGTCCTTTTTAAAAAGCATAATACTCCAACAATAGACACGCAGTGTAGTATGTACATGTCCATGTCCCCACACTCATTAACAGATTTTGCTTGCTTGCTCAGCAGTAGCTAGCTATAGCTAGCTAGGAGACTGCATTTGCATCCCTACTCACTGGCCTTGATTTTTTAAGTAAAGGTAGAAAGAGATGCAGAGAGAAAGAGAGAGGAATCTGACTTTAAAAAGCAGACAACACACAGTGTGCCTTCGCACTCATTAACAGATTTCGCTCCCTCGCTCGCTCGCTCGCTCGACAGTGGCTAGCTCGGGGACTGCATTTGCTTGCATGCATGCTGGCTGGATGGCTGGACTTACTTGTTTACCGACTTACTCTCCACATGTGTGTGTATGGACGGAGTAAGCTTGTGATGCGGAGGAGGAGAAAAAAGGGATTGCGATTTCATATCTGGCTTATTTACGGCCGGCATCAACATTGCTAGTTGCATTTCTTGCTGACTGTTTTCGCTTTCTCATTAAAAAAAACACATAATTGGACAAGAGATGCATGTAGGCAGACAAAGGGACGATTCTATTGTAATTTCTCGCCTGTTTTAGAAAGCATCCACTTTATTAATGGCTCCCTAGCTTGCCTTGCTTACTTCGTAATATTCATCCATGCGTACGTAAGCAAACGGACGAGATCCAGTGACAGAAATAGATGCTGTTCATCTTCACTCACTACTGGGAGATATGAAATGGAGTAGGACTGAGTGAGAACAAGGATTTTGATCTGTGATTTTATAATTTCATATCTGACTAGCTTGACTATCTTAGTTTATATGTATCTTAGCTAGCAAGCCAAAATTATGAGGAGACAGATATGAATGCTCCCCATCGTTATTCACAAGTGGGAGATATGACATGGACATAAAACAAGAAGGATTGTGGATTATAGCGCTTTTTTTGCCTTGTTCACTAGCCGACGACGTGCTCTCCTCGCATGGTGGACACCTCACTCAACATGTATGTTAGCTACATCATGTAGCTAGCTGGCAAAATACGAAGACAGGAATAGCTTGCTTCTCATCCCTATTCGCAAGCGGGAGTTACGATGAAGACTTGAGATCAAAGGCTGGCTGATGATTATACTCTCATGTTTACCTGTTATCGTACTCTATTTGTAAGCCACCATGTCGCAGGTGATTCGAAATTGATTGAGAAATAGAGATGCAGTATCTTACTGTGCAGTATATATTTCTTGCAGTCCCTTGTCACATGCACATATTTCATTGGTCATTTTTTTGCCCTGACAAAGACATAAACGAAAGGATTCTGATAACGTCTGCAGCCGTAGCGAAACTGTTTAGCGGTGGCAGTATATCAACGAGATGCTCGCAAAAACGAACGAGGAGGACGAGGAAGAAGGATGATGAAAGACGCAGATAGCGGATGTTGCGATTGTGTGCCATTAGTGATCGGTGAGAGCTTTGCCTTTGCTAGAAGAGTTTCACTAGCTCGGTGGTGCATTCTCTGTCGGAACGTTAATGAGCTGAACCATTTGTTGGAAAATTAATGAGTTGAAACATTTTGTTGGAAAATGAATGAGCTGAAACATTTGTCGGAAAAATAATGAGCTGAAACATTTGTTGGAAAACAGATGAGCCGAAACATTTGTCAGAAAAATAATGAGCTAAAACATTTTTCAGATAATTAATAAGCTGAAACATTAGTTGGAACATTAATCAGCTAATTAGACATTGTTTGTGGCATTCTTCATGGAACATGCATCCAGGCATCGGTGATGATTCACTTCTAGCTTCCTTTCTTTGAGCTTGGGAAACCCTTTTTTTTCCAGGTAAGCTGAATAATCAGATAATATTTAACCCTTGTTGTCTTAACACTTGGGCTCAACACTAGCACTTGCACCATTGCTCGGGGGCAAGTAAAAATTGAAGTTGGGCAAGTAAAATTTCATAAATGGCTTAGTTTGGTTACCCGATTGGGCAACCAAATTATTGGCCAACTACGAGAGAATAATTTAATTCCGTACATGTAGATTTTATCGTTACGAAAGTGGGCAAACTAAACGCTTTTTTAACACCTTTTGTAATATCATTATGTAAAACATATGCTTTTCAGGGGAGGAAATTTGCTCGGATCGATTTTCATCTGGGCTTCGCTTGTTATGATGACTCAATCCGCATACCAGCACATGCTTCCTCTTCCTGTGTGAAGGAATTGGACTAGGAGAGAAAAAATGGAAATTAAGAGAAAAAGTGGATTAAGATCCATATAGAGAAAGAGCTAAGTGTGAGAGAGGAATGGATAATGAGAGATAGAAAGAACACGTACACCGACCAGCACACCTCCTCTTATGTGATGGAATGCGGACTAGGAAAAAAAAGAAGGTAAATTAAGAGAAAAAATGGATTAAGAATTAGAGACTCTGAGATAGAGCACAGAATATGGAAGAGACTGGGAGACAGCAAGGGAGGATTGACACGTACACCACCCTTGGTGTAAAGGAATTTGAATCAAGAAGAAAAAAAAAATTGTAGAAAATATGAAGAAAATAAGAGACGGGCAGGGAAGGAGATGGGGGAAATTTAAACCAACCCAAATCTCAAATGCATCGGGGAAAAAAAATGATATTGTAGAGAGTGAGAGGAAGAAGCGATCATTAAATACACTGGGAATGTTAGATGGGGAATAAGAGTAAGTGAGAGAGAGAGAGAAAGGGAGAGTATTATCTCCTAATAATGCACATGCCCCCTGGTTATGGAGGGCGACGCTGGAATTTATTGTATTGTACTCATAATACCGCTACCGCTCGCGTAACCCGACTCCCTCCCCCCGAAACGCGGTGGAGCCCTTACCCACGATCCCCTGATAGAAGCGTGTTTCCTGTTGAATGCGTGCGCCGTTGCAATTTATTTTGAAGATCATAGGGTTCTCGATCTTATTTTTCAAATTTGCAAAACTTGTGTATTTTGTAAGTTTTGCAGATTCTCTGTGTGTTGAATGGATTTGGTTTTTTTTTTTTCAAGGGGGGGGGGGGGGGGGGGGAGGGTTAACTTTTCCTTTTTTCCTCTTGTTAAATGCTTTGTTTAAAAAAAATGAAATTAATAGTGGATTTTCTTATAGTGCACATTCCATACACATGAAAATACACATCAGTACCACTTAATTATATATTTTTTAAATCGTGCATACAATGTTGTAGCATGTAAACATTGTTCCCAATGTATGACACAAATTGAGTATCATTGTCACTGTAAGACTACAGGTGTGTATCATATCTCGTTTTAATCTATAATCAGTGTTTTGAAAGTTGTTTCGGGCTGATAATTATCAAGTGAAACAAATATCCTGAATCATATATAGAAATACTGATTAAGGGCTAAATGACATTGTCAAGCGTGGGGGATGCAACACGGCGGATTGCCATTGTGAACTAGGCCAAATTGAGCGCACTGCATAACACCGAGCCAGTGTGTATTAGGCACCATGTGCAAGGGGTTTGCAAGAATGCATCTGAAATACAGTCAAACCTGTCTTAGTGGCAACCTGTCTATAGCAGCCAACCTGCCTTATTAATAGTGGCCACATAAAGTGATCCCGTGCAGAGAAAATCAATGTTATGGAACCTGTCTAGATAGAGATCACCTGTCTACATAGTGGCCACTTTTCTTGTTTCCCTTGGATTGTCACTATACACAGGTTTGACTGTACCTTTAAAACGTCTAGGAGAGAAATGCCAGAGTCTCCTGAGCCATACATGTTTAATAACGTCATACCCTTGCGGATTTATTCCCAATTTAGCCATGATTTATTATTCACAATGCAGATTTTTCGTCAAGGTCTACAAATCTTCTCCCTCACAGGCGCCTATAATACCTGTCCAAGTAATGAATGCTTTTGGCGGAAGATTCCCAATAATTAAATTATTTGAGCGGCAACCTCATCTTACGCAGGTGTCCTCTATAGATCATATTTCATCCCTGTAGCCTTATCCTCAGATGGATTTTCTTCCCTTTTCAAGAAAAAATATGGTGTGTCGCAGTGTGAACATGCTGTGTTTCACAGTGAAATAATCTGTGTTGTATAATATGGATCACAGTGTGAACAAGCTGTGTATCTTCTTATGGATAATAGTGTAAACACGCTGTGTATCGTCATGTGGATCACAGTGTGAACAGGCTGGAGTATCACCAATGTGTATCACAGTGTGTTCACACTGTATTTTCACAATGTGAATCACAGTGTGTTCACACTGTATTTCACAATGTGAATCACAGTGTGAACATGCTGTGTATCACTGCTTGGTTCACAGTGTGAACATGCTATGTTTCACAATGTGGATATCAGTATTTTGGAACACTGTTCACACTGTATTTCATAATGTGAATCATGGTGCGAACATCCTGTTTTTACTATGTGGATTACAGTGTAAAAACAGTTGTGAAATATTGGTCACTGTTTGAACACACAGTATGACACAGTGTGGGTCACAGTGGGAACACATTTTCGCAATGTGGATCACAGTATGCACACACTGTGTAGATAATGTTAAAATAAAGTAATATATAAAGTATGTGAAACAATTCATCACTTTCTGACATTCATGTTTTATAAAAAAAGAAAGTTCTAAATCTTATATAGAGATGGTGGTTTCAGTTTACCAATTTGGTTTTATTTTGAAGAGAAAAAGCCTGGTTTGCTAAGACTAGTTTTCAGGATGGTCGAACATATATTTTTTGTGGGGAGATGAAATTACACTGCGGGTCAGTGGCCAAGTAATGTGATTTATGTAGCGTTGTGTTGTTCGGGGGTCTTCCCTTCATTTTTTCCTGCTCGTTAACCTTTCAAACATAAATAAAAATACAAATCTGAAAATCTCAGCCTTCATGCATACCGATAGATGGTAAACTGCTGTATCTTATCCCTCTATGTCTTTCCATTTCTGCCGTGTTTTTTTTAAATCAAGACCTCTCCTTTATTTTGTTTCCAATTCTCACAGCCGAAGAAAAATGTGCTTAGAAATGTGCAGGTGAAAGGGAAATGTAACCTCTGGCATGTGATCATTTCTAATAGAATTAACCCAATGCCTGTTCGCCCAGTGGGCCCTGTATAAACTAACTCTATGGGAATTGCAAAATCTAGTAGGGAACAGGTTAACCCATTGCCTACGGGGAACCGCATGGTGGGCCCTGTATAAACTCTATGGGAATTGCAAAATCTAGTAGGGAACAGAATACTAGGAATGTAAAATCTAGGTTATCAATGTATGTGTACATTTCTTTGCAAAGAATTGTCATTAAGAAATGTTTCCTTTGATAGACCCTCCCTCCCTCCTCAAGTCTTTAGTGTCTTGGCTATCGAAGCATACATGTATATTGATTTTGGGAATTAACATCCTTTGCAAACGAATGTTGTGATGTAAATCTAGGTTATCAACGTACATGTATATATACTTTTTTTTTTAGTGAAGGAATGCGTTTAGGAGCTTTCTCTTGAACAACCTTTTCTTTAATGAAAGCCTCTGAGCTATGAAAGTATATTGATTACTGGGGAAAACATCATCCTTTGCAATAGAATGTCTCCCATGAAAATCTGGATTATCAAGATACATGTATGTTCATTTATCTGCAAAGGAATGCCGTTTTGAAATTTGTTTTATATTTCATTTGTCTTCTTTTAAAGGAAAATTCTACATCATGAATTACCCAGGAACATTGTTTTTATTGGATGGAATAAAACCCTCTAAGCAATTAAATTGTATTGATTTTGGAGAGAAAAATCATCCTAAGTTGCAAAATAAAGTCTCTAATGTAAATCTGGGTTATCAATGTACATGTACATTGTTCTGTGAAGAAATGCAAGAGTGAATTTTCTCCATAACATTTTTCTTTTTTTTTAAAGCAATTGGTAACAAAGTATCTAGAATCTCCTAGTATTATTTCATTCTGTAGCAAGCACACTCAAAGAGCCGAAGAATACCCGCTGGAATGATGTTTTGATTAGAAATGAATTTGGGGTAGGATTTGCAATCTGATGCGTTCCACTCCTTCACGCATAACTACCCCCCCCCCCCCGAGGCAGATCAGCATCTATTCGGTTACGTGCATTTGTTTTGTTTTGAAAATTTTCTAATTTCCCAAATGTCCCGATTCTATACTGAGATTACGCGATTTGCATTCATGGGGTTCTAACAGTCTACATGTTCCTACGAAAAACCTGCTAAAATCTTTGGGGAATATTTGGACTGGGGAATATTACGACCACATCAAATGAGGATTTTATGAAATAAAGACCTACTGTATTGTATAATTCCAATGGTTCTGTGTATTCTAAATGTTCAATACTCTAGAGTGGAGTAGTCCTTTGTAAGAAAAAAGTTATTGATTGATTGTTGATTTCAGTGGTTTTGGTAACCAGAGAAATCTTGCTCGAGTACTGTTTTTAATTTGAAACAAAATTGGGCAAGAATTTGAAACCAGATACATTTAGCTCCTTAATACTGCACAAACATGCCTCAGGCATCCATTTCTTTTTGTTGATTATTTTGTTTTGAATGTTGTAATTTCCCAAACGTCCGAGATTCTATCCTAAGATTGCGTGATTTGAATTCATTGGATTCCAGCCTATATTTGGATGAAGTCCTGCCAATATATCTTGGGAAAATACAACAAGGATTAAATGCTATAATGACAAGACTGGAAATGACTGTGTTCTACTAAAATAGTGTGGTGTATTCTTTTCGCTAAAGTAGAATAATCTGATAATGTTGTTTCATCCTTACAAATTCCATTGATTGATGATATGAGTGCTTTAGGAAAAACTGGAGAAATCTTGCTGGAGCGAACAAGGTTTTAATTGGAAACAAATTTTGGGCCATATTTCGAAATCAGATACATTTCAAGTCCTTTTTCCACAACCATGCCTCGGGCGGCATTGATAATTTTGTTTTGAATTTTGTAATTTCCCAAACGTCAGAGATACAATCCTAAGATTGCGTGATTTGCATTCATTGGATATTTTTTTATTAAGTCCTGCAGAATCTTTGGGGAAATACAACAAGGATTAAATGCTATAAAGTAGAGCTGAGTCAAATCGAATGGCTATTCGATATCCGACCGTGAAGGTCGGATACCGAATACAAATTTTCGGATACGAATATCCGAAAAAAAAAAAAAAAAAAAAAAAAAAACGATTTTTTTTTTTCCCCCGTTTAATTTTGTAATCCCTATTCGATAAATTCGATCAAAAAATGACACATTGAACCCTGCTTATCTATTGCTAAAGTTAAAAGTTAAGGTATTTTACATAAATTCACAAATAAACAAAACATAATAAACCAAAGGTAAGAGGATTAATATACAAGTGGTATAGTGAGTGCCAAATTTAGAAGAATCTATGATGAGATATCAAAGTATTTCATCTTGACAGCAGTTTGTACACTAACACCACACTATACTGCCGATTCTAATTGAAAAAACGGACAGAATATCTATTTAAATTTTTTTTTTTTTTTTTTTTTTTTTTTTTTTTTTTTTTTTTTTTTTTTCTTCCGAATATTCGATATCCGACCGTTTTTACACGACTCATATTCCAAATGCAAAATATCCGGTTTGACTCAGCTCTACTATAAAGACCAGACCGGAAAAGACAGTGTTCTACTATAAAGGGTGTTGTCACTTTTCACAGGACAGCTTACCGGACAACCGAAGGATGAAAAAAAATGCAAAAACAAATTATCCGGTGGTGAAATCTTGTCTCCATTGCTTCATGCAAAAAACTATTCTGCCAGATAGAACAACGTACGTCGCCTGACAAGGAACGGACAAGAAACGCATACGCACCGAAATGAACGGATTGAAAAAGTGGCTCTCTGTCGGGCTTCCGTTTAATGCTATCCAGCGCTATGTGACAAGAGCTTTATAAATAGTGTGGTGTATTCTAATCGCTAGTGTAGAATAATCTGATAATGTTGTTTCATCCTAAGAAACCCATTGATTGATGATTTGAGTGCTTTTGGGAAAACTAGAGAAATCTATCTGTAGAATGGTGTTTTGATTTGAAACGAATTTGGGCTAGGATTTGCAATCCGATACATTCCACTCCTATCTACACAACCATGCCGTAGGCAGCCAACATGTATCCATTCCGTGGTGTTGGTTTGTTTTGTTTTGAATTTTGTAATTTCCCAAACGTCTTGAGATTCTATCCAAAGATTATGTGATTTACATTTTTCTGGATTCTATTCAGTGTACATGTATTACAAGCTCTATTTCTTCTTTGACTTATAACTGTCCCTAGGCTCTGTAGAAATTTGAAATGGGACAGGAAACTGTATATCGAGTGAGTTGAGGAATCGCTAAGGCTGCCCCAAAGTGCTCATTTTTTGAAGTAATCTTTAAACCCAGAGGGCCAAGATGAACTTAAGTCTGACTTGCATTCATTGCGAAACATTAAAGGGACTTAGTAACATTGTCCAAATCCTCAAAATAAAATTGTAATTCTAGCGGTTCCTTTATACCTTGTTGTATTCGTATTAACAATAAAATCATGGGACAGCTTTCGGTTTTTCAAACTTCCCTTTCATTACAAAGATATGTATGATTGAAGTATTTAGATAAGAAAATCTCCGGGCGAGATTTTCATCCCTGTACAAAGTGAATGCAGTGAGTTGGTGAATATCACCCAATATCACTTTGCATTTTCGCTCATTACTTGGCCATACATTGTCCATTTGACCTGAAATTTTCACACAATACCCTGAGGACATATGAGATAACAACAGTATACATTGCATCAACCATTCATCAGTTTTTGCACATCTCAACAAAGTTACTAGATCCCTTTAAGGTTTTGTTTTGTTTTGTTTTGTTTTGTTTTGTTTTGTGAGAGATGATTTCAGATTCGTCTTAAGACCAAATCTGATTCTTTACTCAGATTACATAATTTGCATTCAACGATTTTTCTATTTCATTTGCATAGGAATAGACATGAGAGAAATCAGAGAAATGAAAAGAAAAATGTAATATGTTAATTTAATTTTTCATAAAATTCTTACCAGAAGACTTACGTTATTAACACAATGCAAATGCATGTATAGTGTAACAACAAAGGACATAAGAACATTAACTTAACAACATAACTTTTTTTTCTCAATTGAGACTTAAAAAAAAATAGAAATTCACATCAACTGACCAATTCAGCAGAAAATACACATCAGCTGCACATAAATTCAGCCCATGTATACATTACATACAGAAACATAATGCACATTACATTTTTTTGTAAACCCTGACTCCGATACAGCCTCCCTTTGTGTCTGGAAGTCAATTTAGTACCGCCACAGCTTAATTTCCAATAAATTCTCATCAGCTCAAAGAATCGCGTCCCAGATGATGATTCATGTTCTCACTCCTTGGTACACATTCAATTATATCAGTGTGCGTGTGTGTGTGTGTTTGTCAAGTGTGTATGTGTGCAAACACGTAACTCTTTGGTATACATTACATTATGTCATTGTGTGTGTGTATGTGTGCGTCTTGGTGAGTGTGTGTGTGCATATGTGCGTATGTGTATGTGTGTGTGTGTGCATGTGTGTGTTCTTTTGTGTATGCGTGTATGTGTACATGTGTATGTGTGGATTTCATCAGATAATAGTTTTCCTAGATAAAAGTGTGTCTTTCAGGTTGTGTATGTGTCAGTGGGTGTAAGGATATCAAAAACACATGTGGCGGTTATTGCGTGGCAGTGTTTCGCAATCTACTCTAGATCATAAGCATATATCTACTGTATATAGTTACATACTCATTTTCCCCCAACGTGGCCATCCTTATGATTCATAGCATTATTCTCATATAGGATTCTAATGTTTTTGTTTTCCTTTTCTTTCTTCTTTGAGCTATGGGTAGGAAGAATGCTGACATCTAGCCTAACACTTTGTGCTTTAACCTGTTCGGGACTGACTGATTTTGCTACAACATATATTCTCCATAGACCCAAGCCCGAGTATTTTCGAGACTATAGTCCTGAATAGGTTAATAACAATAGCTTATATTATATGACCTATAAAGATACTGGTGTGCGATTGGTCAAAATGATGTCACGTGACCATCGCTACAAGGATGAGAAGCGTTATATTGACCGACCAGTCAATATAACGCCGTTATATTGACCGGTGACGTAATTTACGTCACAATGGGTGTGTGTGAAGATGAACAATGTGCATCCTGGCACGCGCAGCGTTGTTAAGCTTTCTACGGAGATTGCGCGATCCGAAAGTAAATTTGAAAGGACGGTCGAATAAAGAAGCATTTTGCGCAGCATTTCGATAACAACACGTCTGTTCTACTGGAAGGATTTCAATTTAATCTAATGATTTTCCCTTGTCCATAATTTTATTTCAACACCAAATTTATATTTATCTTGATTTGTATCTATATAGGTCATCATAATATAACAGATATTGACTTTTTCCTTCGGGAACCATATAACATTTCATTTCCCTTGGGGAGTTATATTTTTGTCTCGGAATACTATATTTTTCCTCAGCGCTACGCGCTTCGGAAAAATATAATGTCCCTCGACACAAATATAACTTCCCTCGAGGATCTCAAATGTTATATTGCCCCTCAAGACAGTCAATATCTGTATAATATCCAGACTTCACCCAGAGTGATCCCGTAGTGTAATAGTTTCACGAGTCTAAACGTGAAAAGTACTGAAACATATTGATTGATTTTTAATTAATAGTTTATGTACAAATTTATCATAAGACATCCAAGGTTCCAATTACAGTATTATGATTAAGGCAGTACATGTACATGTACATCTAGTGTATTAACTACAATCTATTAGAAATTAACGAGAAGAAGAATGGTCCCCGGGGAGTAATCAATTTGTTGTGGTCATTTGCAAGGTGCTTAGAGTTTATGAATAATTAAAAGGACGGGGGATGCCTTAAAGGGCTTAGTCCCCCTCTCTGTAAGATGATGCTGTCTTTGTTCAAACGAGGCATCATGCAGTGATAATTGTTGGGGTTGTGTTTGTAGTGGGGCTGTGAAAGCAATTAGACTTCATATTAGTCAGCCCCGGTGGTGGCGGAGGTGGGAATTTGTTTGCCTCTTTTTGTCCTTCTACCCCACATTTTCTTACTTTTACACTCCTTTTCCCCCAAATTATTCTCATATATAAAAGCACAAGTGTATACCCATTCAGGACTGGGCCCCCCAAAATAATAGGGTGTGCCTACATGGAGAAGAATGCTTTACCAATGTCAAACAGTTTTCTATGTGTTAACTCACATAGGGACTGGTCCGAAAAATTACTTTGGCTTGTGTCTCCAGAGGATACGTTATACCAAAGTTAAGGTCAAGTCGTATTAACCCGTTCAGGACGGATTGATTTTGCTATAACATGCATTCTCCATAGACCCATGCCAGAGTATATATTCGGGGACCAGTCCTGAACGGGTTATGTAAAATAATCCCATTACTATTTAGTAATTGATCAAGGATTTTGTTTTGTATTGTTTGATAGTATTGTAAGTATTAATCTATATGTTGATGAACTTAATTACTTGTCTATGTGAGAAGATGATAAATTGTGTTCGCGCTTCATCCGTTTCTTTTTTCTTTAAAAAAAAGATAATTTGTATGTTAGCGTTAATCCTTTGGGAGCATGTGTTCATGAAATGACATGCCATCTGTCTACAAAATATTGGTGAGGTTTTTTTAAAACCCGTTCATGGCTGGTCCCCCAAATATGGATCATAAATGTGGGTAATTATACCAAAATTGAACGAGTCTTGGTTAGGTTAAAGATCTATGCATTTTATTGCTTTGAATGGTGTATAATTTGTACTTCCCTTTTGAGCAAAGCCAGAAACGGTAAAAGAAGCCTTTTTGTTTGTTTTGGCATGTATGCATATCCTTATTTAATTTTAATTTTAATCTAAACCATAGCACATGAATTAACTCTTTAATTGCCAGGTATTTTACAGCTCTATGGTATTTGTTTGTATTGTATTCTGTGGTGTGCTCAAGGAGTTAATAAAGTCTGTATCGACAATTTGATATTTCATACTGAGGGTTACATTTTTAAAATGAGTCAGAAATTCTGTATTGCAACGGCTTGATATCGGATACTAAAAGTAACATAGTACTACAACTGAAAGTTGATCAGCTCATTTGGAACATTTTCCCATTTTCCCATTTAGCAGAGTGATCGTCTAATTTTCCCTTTAGTAATGAATCATAACGTCCGACACTTGATACGCGGTTTATCACGTTAATCGCTTTCGCAGATACGCATTCAGTCTTCCACCAAAAAGCATCCCCCGAATGAAACGTAGCATCGTTACTTGATCTGCCGCACATCATTTTAATCGCTTAAATATCCCCATAGAGTTACATTTTCCATTACACATTTATTTTTCTACAAGCATGTGTTTTCTTTTTATAGTTTGTTTTGATATATATTTCATGCCGCTTTTCATGTCACTTCAGTGGTTGGGACATGATCGTAGGTGATGGGCGAGATGCCTGAATGAAGCGAGGCATCTGTTAAATGATCCGCTGTGCGTCATATTAATAATTTTCGCAGATGCATGCATTCTGTCTTTTGCTAAAGTATCCCCATAGACTTACATTTTCCATAAAACATATTTTTTCTACAAGCATGGGTTTTAGTAATAGTTTGTTTTGATATATATATTTCATGCCGCTTTTCATGTCACGTCACTGGTGGGTACATGATCATAGTTGATGGGCGAGATGCCTGAATGAAGCGAGGCATCCGTTAAATGATCCGCTGTGCATCGTTTTAATTGTTCTCACAGATGCATCGAGTCTCAAGTATCAAGTATCCCCATAGAGTTTTCCATTACCATTTTTATTCTACAAGCAAATTATATATGTGTGTGTGTTTTACAGCACAATAATTTGCTGGGGTTGGGGTCTGTGGGAGAATGCGTGTCGCACCAAAATCCAATCATCTTTTTGGGATTAACCAGTAGACTGACTATAAAAGGAACTGGGTATGCGCTGTACAAAGCCTATATGGAATTCATAATATCTTGCAAACCACAGGATACATACATTTTGTTGCAAATTGAGTCAATTATGCTGTGATGTCACTTAATTATACATGTACGACACCTTATATTATACATGTACATATATTGTAGTGAGAATTTATGCAGCGGCGACAGTGATGTATAGCTGTATGGCATGGCTTGCGACCACCCTCACGATGAGAGAGAGGAGGAGAGAAAAGATTGAGAAAGATACATCAAAAAGGGTTGAGAGGGGAGATAGCAAGAGAGAGGGGGGAGAGAAAAGATTGAGAAAGATACATAGAAAAGGGTTGAGAGGGGGATATAGCAAGACAGAGGGGGAGAGAAAAGATTGAGAAAGATACATAGAAAAGGGTTGAGAGGGGGATATAGCAAGACAGAGGGGGAGAGAAAAGATTGAGAAAGATACATAGAAAAGGGTTGAGAGGGGGATATAGCAAGACAGAGGGGGAGAGAAAAGATTGAGAAAGATACATAGAAAAGGGTTGAGAGGGGAGATAGCAAGAGAGAGGGGGAGAGAAAAGATTGAGAAAGATACATAGAAAAGGGTTGAGAGAGGAGATAGCAAGAGAGAGGGGGAGAGAAAAGATTGAGAAAGATACATAGAAAAGGGTTGAGAGAGGAGATAGCAAGAGAGAGGGGGAGAGAAAAGATTGAGAAAGATACATAGAAAAGGGTTGAGAGAGGAGATAGCAAGAGAGAGGGAGAGAGAAAAGATTGAGAAAGATACATAGAAAAGGGTTGAGAGGGGAGATAGCAAGAGAGAGGGGGAGAGAAAAGATCGAGAAAGATACATAGAAAAGGGTTGAGAGGGGAGATAGCAAGAGAGAGGGAGAGAGAAAAGATTGAGAAAGATACATAGAAAAGGGTTGAGAGAGGAGATAGCAAGAGAGAGGGGGAGAGAAAAGATTGAGAAAGATACATAGAAAAGGGTTGAGAGGGGGAGATAGCAAGAGAGAGGGGGAGAGAAAAGATTGAGAAAGATACATAGAAAAGGGTTGAGAGGGGAGATAGCAAGAGAGAGGGAGAGAGAAAAGATTGAGAAAGATACATAGAAAAGGGTTGAGAGGGGAGATAGCAAGAGAGAGGGGAGAGAGAAAAGATTGAGAAAGATACATAGAAAAGGGTTGAGAGGGGAGATAGCAAGAGAGAGGGGGAGAGAAAAGATTGAGAAAGATACATAGAAAAGGGTTGAGAGGGGAGATAGCAAGAGAGAGGGGAGAGAGAAAAGATTGAGAAAGATACATAGAAAAGATTGAGAAAGATACATAGAAAAGGGTTGAGAGGGGAGATAGCAAGAGAGAGGGGGAGAGAAAAGATTGAGAAAGATACATAGAAAAGGGTTGAGAGGGGAGATAGCAAGAGAGAGGGAGAGAGAAAAGATTGAGAAAGATACATAGAAAAGGGTTGAGAGGGGAGATAGCAAGAGAGAGGGGGAGAGAAAAGATTGAGAAAGATACATAGAAAAGGGTTGAGAGGGGGAGATAGCAAGAGAGAGGGAGAGAGAAAAGATTGAGAAAGATACATAGAAAAGGGTTGAGAGGGGGATATAGCAAGAGAGAGGGAGAGAGAAAAGATCGAGAAAGATACATAGAAAAGGGTTGAGAGGGGGAGATAGGAAGAGAGAGGGGGAGAGAAAAGATTGAGAAAGATACATAGAAAAGGGTTGAGAGGGGGAGATAGGAAGAGAGAGGGGGAGAGAAAAGATTGAGAAAGATACATCGAAAAGGGTTGAGAGGGGGATATAGAAAGAGAGAGGGGGAGAGAAAAGATTGAGAAAGATACATAGAAAAGGGTTGAGAGGGGAGATAGCAAGAGAGAGGGGGAGAGAAAAGATTGAGAAAGATACATAGAAAAGGGTTGAGAGGGGAGATAGCAAGAGAGAGGGGATAGAAAAGATTGAGAAAGATACGTAGAAAAGGTTTGAGGGGGAAGATATAGCAAAAGAGAGTGGGAAGGGAGTAGAGGAAATAGCAAAATAGAAAAGGAGGGACAAATATGATCAAGCGAGAGAAGGGAACTGAGCAAAAGAAGAGTCAGAAAAAGATATAGTGAGACATGTAGAGAGGGAGAGGTATTAAGAAAGGAGAATATTGAGAGAGGAAAGACAGAAGAGAAAGATAGATACAGCTATTATAGATGGAGAGACAGAGCAAAGTGGGAGAGAGGAAGAGAAAGAGAAGGAAAATGAATGGGGACGGATCAAATGAGAGAGCGAGAGAGGGGGACGAGAGATAAGAAAGTGGAACAAAGAGAAGATGAGAAAGCAAGAGAGAGTAGGTGAGGGAGACGGGGAGAAGAGGAAAGAGATCACCAAGGAAGGGAGCAGTAACGCTCATTTTAACGCTCATACATTACTCACTATGTCCCTGTAATTGGGATTGAAGGCACAGATAATATCTGGCTAGATGGATCATTTGATCTCCCTGGATAATGTAGATGTTAAGGTTACACCAATGTCACACTGGCACCAGTTTCATATTACTGCAGACATTGGAAAGGGTTAACAAATGTGTTATGCATGTTATATAGCCGAGTAATGAGTAAAAAAAGCAAAGTGATATTCGCTATTACTGCACTGACTTTGTACACAGTTATAACTCTCTAGTGGATAAAAAAAACACATCCAAATACTTCAGTCGTAAATATCTTTGTAACGGAAGGGAAATTCAAAAAAACGAAACCTGTTCCATGCTTGTATTGGTAATACAAATTCAACAAGGTATGAAAGACCACTATAGTTTGAAATAAGTTTTGCGGATTCAGACAATGTTACTAATTCCCTTTAAATGTGAGTTGGGGAAGAAGAAGCAGCAGAAGCAGAAGACAAAAAACTTTTGATGGTTGATAAAGTAGTAGCTTTGTCTGATGTGATATGAATTCATTCAACTAATTCAAACATGAATAATTTATGAATTTCTTAAACTTCTGTTCTCGTCTGCCTATCAAGGCACACACATTCATTAATTAATGTTGGCATAGAATGTTTACCAAAACAAAGAGCTAAAAGAATTCAATGAAACTCAATACCATGACGAAGCTGAACAAATTATTTCTACTTAGGTTTCCCCGGGGATTCTTTTAAAAAAGGGAGTCAAAGTTAGGAGGAGGAGGAGCGTAAAGTAACACCATCTCAAATTTCAATTTCCATTCCTAATTTGGTGGACGCGATCGAGCCCTAAAATAAACGCTCTCAACTTTCTAAGAGCGGTGCTGAACATTGCTGGCAGCTACGGGCCGGCCATCATGTTTGTTGATTCATGTTACGCGCCAAGGACGTTGAAATAATACGCACTTGGCCTCTGGTACACTTAGCACCGGGATATTACATTCCCCACTCATTTAATAAAGCAATTTCCGCATCAATGATTATTTTTCTGGCTCTTGTCTCAATATCAATATCCCTGATGGATGCATTTGCATTTTACATTATTAATTAAAGGGACTTAGTACATTGTCCAAATCCTCAAAATAAAATTTTACTTCTAGCGGTTCCCTTATACCTTGTCGTATTCTTATTAACAATTAAATCATGGGACAGCTTTCGGTTTTTAAAATTTCCCTTTCGTTACAAAGATATGTATGATTGAAGTATTCAGATAGAAAAACTCCGGGCGAAGTTTTTCATCCCTGTACCAAGTAAATGCAGTGGAGTTAGTGAATATCACCCAATAACACTTGCATTTTCGCTCATTACTTGGCCATTACAATGTCCATTTGACTTGAAATTTTCACACAATACCCTGTGGACATATGAGATAACAACAATATACATTGCATCAACCATTCATCACTTTTTGCACATGTCAACAAAGTTACTAGATCCCTTTAACCCCGTTCGTGTTCGTTTCCAAAACGTACTCGGGCTAGGGTCTATGGAGAATGCATGTTATACTGAAATCAAATATCATCGAATTGGTTAATACTCGGAACCTTCCTAAATGTTCTCTAATTCCAATATCTATGTCTTTTAATATCCATTTGCATTTTTTAATTAACCCCTCGATGTCTGGTGCCCAAAATACCTCCGACTTGGGGGTCTATGGAGAAATTAATTTTATACTGAAATCAAATATCATTGAATTGGTTAATACTCGGAACCTTCCTAAATGTTCTCTCATTTCAATATCTATGTCTTTTAATATCCATTTGCATTTTTTAATTAACCCCTCGATTTCTGGTGCCAAAAATACTCGGACTTGGGGTCTATGGAGAATTAATTTTATACTAAAATCATTAATAGTCCTGAATTGGTTAATACTCTAGTTTCACCGTTTCTTTTATAATTTTTTCTTGTCCCAGTTAACTTTGTCTTGTATGCCTTCGCATTTATGATTAACACCTCCATGTCTGGTGCCAAAAATACTCGGACTTGGGGTCTATGGAGAATCCATTTTATACTGAAATCAGATGGTCTTGAATTGGTTAACTTATTGTTTTTAGGAACCCGGTGGACCCTATATCTAGTCTACATGGGAATTGACAAAATCCAGTAGAGAATGTGTTAATTCTTTAATGTTCATTTACTTTAATACCTACCCTGGATGCAGCGATAGTTGCTACCAGGCATTTTCATTAAAATTAATCATTAAAAATATATTCTTGGCACTTAAACCATCCCGACATAAAATTCTTCCAGGCAAATTTCATGACTAATGTGGGTCTCGGAGGCTAAAAAGCCCTAGACATTTAATCTAAATGCAAATCAAATGCCGTTTGGCACCTCCCCCCTTATCTTCGAGTATTATGCCGTCCTGTCGGCCAAGTGTCATTCGATATCTGAATGGTTAATACATTTCCACACCCCAACGGTGGTCTACAACATTAAATCATAAATGTTCATGGTTTTCACATTCTCTATAAAGCTCCCCGGGGAAAGGAAATCACGCATTTATAAAAGGAATTCACATTTTAATACAACAAAAGAAATTCACACTTTTAATAAAAGTAATGCATGTCCGTTGTTCTTGCAATTTTGGAGAAAAAAAATTGAACAATCCAAACTTTTCTTTTGTTCCCTTTGTTTCTGTGATATGTAACTTAATTCTGTACTACCCTGACATGCCTGTCTTTGACTTTGTCTGGCTATGCAACTATGAGGGTTAAGAAAATGAACAATTTGATACCATATATGATGTTTGCTAAAAAAAAAAGCATCACAGACAATATCAGGAACAAGAGATGAGAATGATACAGCGTTACTGTAAAAAACAATGAGGTGTCTTAGCCGACTTACGAAAATGAAAAGTTTGATAAAATAATACGTGTGCTAAAAAGTAAAAACCATCGCATTTCACAACCAGCAACATTAGAAATAAGAGATCTGATTGATATAGCGTTACTGCCAAAAACAATTTTGAGCCTTAGCCGACTTACGAAAATGAAAAATTTGATAAAATAAGACTTGTGCTAAAAAGTAAAAACCATCACATTTCACAACTAGCAACATTAGAAATAAAGTGATGAGAATGATATAGCGTTACTGCCAAAAACAATTTTGAGCCATATAGCTGACTTACGAGAATACAAAAAACCATGATGAAGCCCCCTGATAGGCAATCCATTATACGCGACTCGATATCGAAATCGGAGTAAGAGCACCGTCGGCAAACATTTTGAGAGCCTTCCGTCAAGTTTCACGGTCGTATTTCTTTCCCCGGACATTGTCAGTTAAGCTATCACATTCAACATTTTCTTCCTCGCAGTCAGTAATGTTGATCGCAAATGGAAACGAGATGTAATAGTCTTCTTACAAGAGAGAATTTTTCTTTCAATATCTTTTTGCTAGTATCTTTTCCCCCAACACATCAGGAGCAATTAAAAGCCTATATCACAATCAACATTTCCAATCAATTAGTAATATGAAGATCACGAAAACAAAAATAGAAAGAAAGAAAGAAAATGATGGAATGTTTTTCATACAAGGATAAAAAAGAATGTCGGGATTCCCTTTGTATGCCCCATGATAATTTCATACTTTTTCGGTCAAACTGATGGCTCTTCTATCACATTCAACTTTTTCTAGCATCAGTTATGTTGTTTACACACAAAAAAGGAGGATATTTATTGATGGAATGATTTTTTGATCAATGGAAGTTTCAGAAAAAATGCTTTTCACATTCAGCTGTTCTTTTCTAAAGTAATCAGTCATGAAGATGGCAAGGAGAAATAAAAGATGGAATATTTAAAATAACAGATGGAATATTTTGTTTGGGTTTCCTTTCACGTGCTAATTCATTATGATTTCCTACACTTTCCATCAAATTTCTCGCTCATATTTCTTCCCATAACATCAGCAACAAAGCTATAGCATTCAACTTGCCTTTATAGCAGTCAGTAATGTTGATGATTTCCCAAAAAGGAAGCGGATCATTTTCAATCATCTCTTGGAAGTTTTAGGTCAAAAATTCATGCTCATATTTCTTCCTCTATTTTATTTTGTTTGGAACTTCCTTCACGTGCCTTGTGATAATTTCCTCCACCTTCTGTCAAATTTCTTGCTCGTATTTTCCCCCCTCACATCAGCGGTTAAAGCTAAACTTACCAAAATACCGAAATACACAAATTGATTCCACTTGAATGAGTTATTAACACATTTAGTACCAAACTGTAAAATGCCATAGCTGTATTTAATACGCACATTACACACTTACGATGATGAAAGATATAGAGAGATTGCGTGGATGCTTTCCCTATACTGTGCTGTAAACATGTCCATCTATTGACGCAGCAGCGCATGCATAATGACCAGTTCCTGATTGCGATGCCTGCGCTAATATTCTTTCATCACTATTGAAATCGCGCCTGGGTTGATGGCTGGTTTATTTTTAGCTGTGCACATCATCAATGCATCGCTGCAGCATAATACTTCCAGAGCTTGTTTACCTAGTAAGTTCAGGGGGTCAGCGAAAAGCCTACTTCTAGAGCTTATTTAGGTAGTTTAGAGGGTCAGCTAAAAGCTCATCTCGGGCCAGTTATTTTTAGTCGTGCTCATCAATGCATCACTGCAGTACAATACTTCCCAAGCTTGTTTACCCAGAGAGTTCAGGGGGGCCAGCAAAAAGCATACTTCTAGAGCTCATTTAGGTAGTTTAGAGGGTCAGCAAAAAGCTCATCTCTGGCTATTTTTTTTAAAGCTGTGTATATCATCAATGCATCACTGCAGCATAATACTTCCAGAGCTTGTTTACCTAGAGAGTTCAGGGGGTCAGCAAAAAGCCTTCTTCAAGAGCTTATTTAGGTAGTTTAGAGGGTCAGCAAAAAGCTCATCTATGGCTAGTTTTTTTTTAGCTGTGCACATCATCAATGCATCACTGCAGCATAATACTTCCAGAGCTTGTTTACCTAGAAAGTTCAGGGTGTCAGCGAAAAGCCTTCTTCTAGAGCTTATTTAGGTAGTTTAGAGGGTTAGCGAAAAGCTCATCTCGGGCTAGTTATTTTTAGCTGTGCACATCATCAATGCATCACTGCAGCATAATACTTCCAGAGCTTGTTTACCTAGAAAGTTCAGGGTGTCAGCGAAAAGCCTTCTTCTAGAGCTTATTTAGGTAGTTTAGAGGGTTAGCGAAAAGCTCATCTCGGGCTAGTTATTTTTAGCTGTGCACATCATCAATGCATCACTGCAGCATAATACTTCCCGAGTTTGTTTACCCAGTGAGTTCAGGGGGTCAGCGAAAAAGCCTTCTTCAAGAGCTTATTTAGGTAGTTAAGAGGGTCAGCAAAAAGCTAATCTCTGGCTAGTTTTTTTTTAGCTGTGCACATCATCAATGCATCACTGCAGCATAATACTTCCAGTATTCCAGTTTACCTAGTAAGTTCAGGGGGTCAGCGAAAAGCTGATCATGGGCGGCTTTCTCGGAAGATAATTATTCCAGTTCTATAATAGCACCTAATCTGAAAATGAAAAAACATCCCTGCGTGCTTAAAAAGCTTTTCTATGTACAAAATATTTTTGTTTAGCCCGTTGCTTATTTTCAGAATCTCAAAGTGAACGGGTTAACCCGTCTGTTCAGAAATGATTGATTTTACTATAGTATAGCATATATATTTTCCATAGACCCATGTCCAAGTATTTTCAGGACCAGTCATGAATGGGTTAAAATAAAATAAAAAGTATGCCATTCAGCAAAGAGATTACAAAAAGTGTAATTGAAGTACATAGAAAAACTAAGCATGTTTAAATACATGTAATTCTTTTCTGTTTTGAACTAACTACTTCACACCGTTACTAGAAGTTTGTAAAATTAGTTCAGTTAGATTGTTTACCTTGGGAGTTCATCATGTAAGCAAAGAATTTAATTGACTCCTTGTTGGCTTTTCTCAGAACAGGCAAACAATGTACATGAGAATGCTAACCATGTTGAAATTAATCTCATACTTTTGTATGCTTTTAAACTCCTTGCCTACGGGAACCGGGTGGGCTACGTACAAAGTCTATGGGGTTCTGCAAATCTCGAATGGAACGGGTTAACATGCTAGTTGCTACCATTACGAGAAGGTGCAAAATTAGGCACCAGTGGAGTACAATACTTAAGTAAGATTGTTTACTGCGTTACCAAGGGGAGTTCAGTGGTTCAGCAACAAAGTTGAGCCCTGGATGGTTTTCAAAGAACAGGCAAACAATGTACATGAAAATGCTAAGCAGGATGACATTAATCTCATACTTTTGTGGGCTTTTAACTTGTTAATCCATATCGAGATCCCTAACCAACCCCCTTCAACATTTGTATATCCATTTGGATGCACAGAAAACAACTCGCTAAAAACCACCCTAAAAAGAAACTGCCTTGGACCGAGACTACTCCCCTATATATACCAGGCGCTGGGCCATAACTCCCTCTTTCATTTGCGACGCCTTAGAGACAGTCACGCTGAAAATCGCGCTCTTACATTTGATTCTAAGAATTTTCGTAGCAGTCTACAATCTAAAGTAAGACCGTTCTTTTTCTATCTATCAGTGTAGCGCAATAACCCTATTTGATTTGTAAGTCCTTGGACCTTGTCAGAAGCGATTTTGAGACCATTTTCGGAGCTTTCTGTTAGGTTTTTCTGGCGCTCCGTTGGTGGTTAAGAAAATGACGCATGCGTGAATTTTCGGACGGCTCGCGGTGGGAGTGTTCCCCCGTAGTTACGGGCGAGATTCGGTCCGAGTTTTCACTCTCAGTTAAATTTTTTTCTCGGGGTTTTATACCTCGGGTCATGTATAAGATTGATTTTTATTTGGGCTTGCTCGGCCCCCTCGTTCGGGGGGTCTTGCGTCTTGGCTCGTGTATAATGTTGCTTCCTCTCTTTCCATGGCCGTCAATCATTTCGGAGACGTTGTGCTCGATTCATGAATGATGTTGAAAGTTTTTTATTTTTAAATTTTGATGTCATGTTCGTATTCTTGCATGCCCGCCATTTTGTTTTTATAACCTTGTTGTGGTGTGTGTTGGTTCGACCTCGGGGTCGTGGCTTGTCCTTTGTTGGCCTTTGTTTTGTTGAGGGGGGGGTGGTGCCTCGTCGGGGTCACCATGGGTTGAAACATGTGTTGGGGAGAGGTGGTGTCGGGGTTCTTGGCCCCTCCACCCCCTTCCCCCCCCCCCTCCCACCCCCCCCTCCCCCACACTTTAAAAAAAAAAAAAAAAAAAGTGCGGGGGTGCCCTCGAAGGGACAAAAAAAAAAAAAAAAAAAAAAAAAAACTTGGAAAAAAAAAAAAAAAAAATTTATTTTTTGTTAAAAAAAAAAAAAAAAAATAAAAAAATAATAATTGAATGTTTATGGGGGGATGCTAACCTCCCTTTTTTCCTTTGGTTTTTTTCTTACCTTGTTCCTTTGTGCATCTAGGTATGACATCGGATGATGGTTGGGTGGACGTCTTGTCGGCCTCGTCCGGCGAGGGTCAAGAGACGGGGAGTTTGAGGCCGGGTTCCCTTCCCCCGGGTCGTTCAATGTCGGTTCCGGGGGAACCAAATTTAGAATCCCGTGCTACTAATTCGCGCCTCACGGATGGGCGAAGCAGTAGCTGTGGCACCCAGGGGTATCCTATGGCTAGAGGGTTAGTAGGGTCTCCTGAAGACGGTCCCCCTATCATCGTAGGGCCCGGGGATCGTGGCGTCAGCCGGGGTGCCGTCCCCGGTTGTAATTCGCCTATGATGTCCGGCTTTGGTCACGGTGAGCAGTTCAAGACTCGGGCCATTTCTCACCACACACGTAAGTCCTCTCGCAAGCCGGGTAAGTCCGCTCTTTCCATAGCTTTTGACGGGCGCGGGACTCCGCGCCCGGTGCACTCGAAAGGTCGCACCCAGCATGGACGAGTGACTTCTGCTCCCGGGATTCCTGGCCGAGGGAGGTCAGTCCCCACTAGACCAAGGGTAAGTTCCCCTAGTTTCGCGGCTGTTTCGACCGCTTCTCGTGTTACTTATAGCGCGGCCCCCCCGGGGGGGGCCCTTGCAGCAGCGTCTCATCCCCCTCGGGTTGGGGGTGAGGCCCTTTCTGTACCCCGGACCCCACGGGGGGTTCCGGGGCTTATTCATTCTTCTTCCTTCCCAGGGGTTGGATTAGGTTTTGGGGGGTTGGGTGCCCCTTCCGTGGCCCCGTCTTCTTCGCTGGGGGCTCCGCCCCCGGTTCGTCAGGTGGCTGATGAGGTGAGGGCTGCCCCTTCCCGTGCGGCTGGGGTGGGTGTGCCCCTTTCTCCTGGTAACGAGGAGTTGATGCGGCTTTTCCAGGAATTTCTGGCGTCTCGTTCGGTCCCGTCCTCTTCGCTTCCCGTGGAGGCTGGCCCCTCCGTGCCCATGGATGTACCGGATGGGGAGTCCTTTCCGTTAGAGTCGGAAGAGGAAGAGGAGGAGGTGGATTCTCCGCGTGCTCTCCAGGTCGGCCGCGCGGCAGAGGCGCTGATCAATTTCTTTTCTCCGGCGGTTACAGAGGCGGAGTCGGTTGTGCCTGTTCCCCAGCAGCGGATTTTCCAGTCGGCGTCCCCCCCGGATTCGTCGGGTATTCCGGTGACGGCGGATTTCCTCCGGGAACTGGAGGCGGTGGCGGAGTCTTCGAGACCGGTATCCGGGACCGTCAAGCCGGCCGCCATTGTCCCTACTCATCATGTGTCGGCTTTTGGTATTCGTCTGGAGGACCGTGACAGTTACTTCACGGTTCCTAAACATTCTCCTGCCCTCCTCGCTCTGGCTTCCTCTTTGAGCGGGTCCAGGGCGACGGGACTGCAGTCTGCTTCCTTCCGGTCAGCCGATCGCACTTGGTCTAATGTGTCCCTGGCAGCCCGGATGGCTCTTCGTCTATCGGTATACTCTGTATCTCTGCAAGACATTTTGAACCGCGCAGACGCGCTCGAGATGTGCTCGGAGGACCGCGAGTCGACGTTCAACTTGATCCGGGCGGTGGAGGAGCTCCTTTTCGACCAGATTGCTCGAGTAGTGTTCCTGGGCTTAGGTCGCCTCATTCCCACGCCTGCCGTTGCGGCTATTCCCTTAACGGGTCCGTTTTTGTTTGCGGGAGAGTTGGACAACGCCCTCGATGCCGAGGTGAGCACGGCCAAGAGAGCCTCGGAGGTGGCCGGGCGTCTCCGCCCTTTCCGTAACCGGCCGTCTCGCCGGGAGGGCGCCTCTCCGAGGGCCTCTGGATCTTTTCGTGGTTCCGGTCGGCGGCGTACGTCCCACGACTCCAGAGCGACTCGTGCTCCGGCCCGAGGCGAGGTCGTTGCCCGTGACGGACCTCCTGCGTGGGGTGGTCCCTTCCCCGGTCGTGGTTCCTTCTCCGGTCGTGGTTTCTCCTCCGGTCGTCAGCCTGCCCCGTTTCGTGGACGAGGGGCGGCTAGGCGCCCTAGAGGTGGCAGACGTGGCCGTCCTGCCTCCTTTGGCCAGTCATGACGGTGGCGTAGTGGCGAGTGTGGCCTCGGGGCCAGTGGGAGGCCGCCTTTCCGGCTTCCGGGAAAGGTGGGCAGACATCTCCGTGGACTCGTTCGTCCTCTCCACGGTCGCGCAGGGCTTGCGCATCAGTCTACTGCCCTCCTTCCCCGGTACCCTTCGTTTCCCCACGGCTCTGCCGCAGTCGCAGGTGCGGCGAGCGGCGGTTTGGGCGGAGATCGACTCACTTCTGGCCAAGCGGGCCATTGTGGAGGTGGTCGACTCCCCGTCGTTGTGCCTCTCACCGGTATTCCTGGTGCCCAAGCGGACAGGGGATTTCCGGTTAATCCTGAACTTAAAAAGATTCAATCGTTTCGTCCCGGATGTTCATTTTCGTATGGAGACCCTCGCTTCCATCCTCCCCCTCCTCGAGCCGGGCGAATGGGCAGCATCCATAGATCTCTCCGATGCGTACCTCCATGTCCCCGTCCATCCGCACTGCTGGCGGTTCCTGGGGTTCCAGGTAGGACTGCGGACCTTCCAGTATCAGGTCCTCCCCTTTGGCCTGAAGTCCTCTCCCAGAGTTTTTTCCAGGTTGGTGTCGGCAGTGGCGGGGTTCCTTCGGTCTCGAGGGATCAAAATTTTCGTCTACCTGGACGACTGGCTGGTGGTGGCCCCTTCGGAGGCCGCTCTCCGCCGGCACCTTGCAGAGACCCTCGAGCTAGTCAGATCGTTGGGCTTCCTCATCAACGAGCGGAAGTCGGAATTGACTCCCTCCCAGACCCCAGTGTTCCTGGGGGCCGAACTCAACCTAGTGTCCCAGCTGGCCCGCCCTGCGGCCCACCGAGTGGCGGCAGTCCAGGGCGTCGTTCTCCGATTACGTTCGAGCCCCACCTCCCCGGCGGAGTTGTGGCAGGTTTTTCTCGGCCACCTCACCAGCTTGGTGGACCTAGTGCCAGATTGCCGTCTCTTCATCCGGCCCGTGCAGATGTTCCTCCAGGCCTACTTTCGACAGGCCGTGGACTCCCCTCGAACCCAGGTGCCATTCACCGACGAGGCCAGGAGGGCCTGTGCGGTGTGGGCGGACCCTCAATTCCTTTCGCAGGGGAAGGCGTTCAGAAAGCCCTCCCCCTCGGTGACAGTGACCACCGATGCCTCAAAGATTGGGTGGGGGGCGTACATGGGAGACCGCTACATCTCGGGGCTTTGGTCCCCCCTCCAAGCGGACCTCCACAGCAACATTCTGGAAATGTATGCAGTGAGACTGGCCCTTCACGAGTTTTTCCCGTCCTTACGGGGGCGAACAGTCAGAGTGGTCTCAGACAATTCCACAGTAGTGGCGTATGTAAACAGGCAGGGGGGCACGAGGTCCCTCCCGTTGTGTCGCTTGGCACTGGACCTGTGGACCTCCTGCCGGGAACACGGCGTGGTCTTGCTAGCAGTCCACGTACCAGGAGACCACAATGTAATTGCGGATTTCCTTTCCCGCGGCCGTTTCCTTCCGTCGGAGTGGCATCTCCACCCAGTAGTTTTCAACCAAATTTGCAGGTCCTTCCCGTGTCCGGGGGTAGACCTGTTCGCGTCGGCCATAAATCGCCAACTAGACGCGTACTGTTCGCGGGCCCGGGATCCCCGAGCCTGGGCGGAGGATGCGTTCTCCGTCTCGTGGCAGGGGATCCGGGGCTATGCCTTCCCCCCCTTCCCCCTCATCCCCCTGGTGCTTCGGAAGGTGGTGGAAGACAGGGCCGAGCTGCTGTTGGTGGCCCCGATGTGGCCGGCCCGGCCCTGGTTTCAGACTCTAGTATCCTTGTTGGTAGCGCTGCCTCGCAGCCTTCCCCCTCGGGTGGATCTGGTGGTGCAGCCGCTGTCCGGCCTCCCCCACCCGTTCCCGCGCACGCTCAGATTGGTATTGTGGCCTCTGTCCGGGTGTCCGCGGGCCAGGACGGCCTTTCAGAGCGCGCTGCAGATTTCATCGCATCATCATGGCGTCTTTCAACAAGACGGACCTACGATTCTCGTCTCTCCCGGTACGGAGTGTGGTGCAGGGAACGGGGGTGTGATCCCCGTACTGCCCATTTAGGGAAGATAGTGGATTTCCTAATTGAACTATTCGATGAAGGTCTGGCGTTAGCCACGGTGCGGGGGTACCGCTCGGCCATCGGGGCGGTGCATGCTGGCTTCCCCGATGGTTCCACGGTAGCCTCTAACGAATCGATATCCCGAATTATGAAGGCGTTTTTCATCAAACGCCCGCCCTCCAGGTCCCTGGTGCCGTCCTGGGACCTGACTCGCGTGCTCCAGGCCCTGGCCCGCGCCCCGTTCGAACCTATGGCGGAGGCCCCTCTGAAGCAGGTGGCAGTGAAGACTGCGTTCCTTCTGGCGATTGCTTCGGGCCAGAGGCGGAGCGCCCTCCATGCCCTGTCCCTGGCGAAGGGACATGTGCGGTGGGAGAGGGGTGGAGTTAGACTGATCCCCTCCCCTGGATTCATAGCGAAAAATCAAACAGCGGGTTCCCCTCCGGTTGAGATTTTCCTCCCCACGATCTCCTCGCTCTCATCGGTGCGGGCGGACCGTCTTTGGTGCCCGGTTCGAGCTCTGCGCTGGTACATCAAACGTACCGAGTCAGTAAGGTCCTCCCCTGTCCTTTTCATCTCCTCAATCCGTCCTCATCTCCCCGTTTCAACGGCCACTGTCTCACGATGGCTGGTACTGGCGATCCACGCAGCAGGAGATGACGCGCTGGTGCAATCACCTGCCCATGCCCACGAAACCCGGGCGATGGCTGCTTCGTGGGCTCTCTTTAACGGAGCTTCCGTGGACGAAATTAAACGGGCGGCTTACTGGGCGTCATCAAACACATTCGTGTCATGCTACCTACGGGACGTGGTGGCCGGACGTCCGTCCTTTGCTGAGGCGGCTCTGGCGGCTGGCTCCATGTAGTATGCGTGGGCCGACCCCTCCTCCAGTCAGTAAGTGTACTTCATTTATATTATTTGTGTGGGTCAGGGATTATACAAATGTTGAAGGGGGTTGGTTAGGGATCTCGATATGGATTAAATGAATCTTAGTGATTTCATTATCCATTAGAGATACTAACCAACCCCCTTCATAAATTCCCTCCCGTCCTCCCCGCGTCGGTAGTCGTGCGCAATTGAAAGAGGACAATTATGGCCCAGCGCCTGGTATATATAGGGGAGTAGTCTCGGTCCAAGGCAGTTTCTTTTTAGGGTGGTTTTTAGCGAGTTGTTTTCTGTGCATCCAAATGGATATACAAATGTTGAAGGGGGTTGGTTAGTATCTCTAATGGATAATGAAATCACTAAGATTCATTTAGTCGCCACCATTACACAACTGTGCCAAATTACCGATGGAGTTATATTAGGCGGTTCAGCAATAAGTCAATCCCTGGGTGCTTTGCTCAGTAAGTGCCAAACAATGCACATGGAAATGCTAAGCATGTTTGAATGAAATGTAATATTAGTATAATCTTCTTTCTAGTGGTTTAATAGGGTCATGTAAAACATACGTTTATCAGCTCTGTAGAAGGTTCAACCATCTTTCACCTACAAAAACAGTTGCTTTGTTTTGCACAGTCTCAATAAAGTAAACCATGTACAATGTATGTAGCTTGTCACGTGTGCTTTATTTACTTTCGACCATGTCGCTCGTAAATCACCTCCCTAACAAAGCAGCGGCGTGGTATGTTGAGTCATAGTATCGTGGCGTGGCGAGATTATTAAAATAATTTTACTCCCCCTGGGGCTGTTTTTGATTCGCACTGGGTCCCTAGGCCTAGGCTTCTGCGCTTACCCAGGAATGAGCACATAAATCTTCAATGTTATTAAACAACAGTGAACGTGTACCAGTTTAATATTAGTGCTTGTTCATCTTTTTTGTTCTAATTAATACCCTAAAGTTTTAATCATTTTGGCTTTGTTCATCAATTTTCCTCATTTTATTAGGCTGGTTCCTTGAAATGATCACATCAATCTTCATGTTATTAAACAGCAGTGAACAGTGTACCAGATCATATAGCATTCTTATTTGCCTATTTTGTTGTTCTCAATAAAACCCTAAAGTATTAATAATTTTGGCTTTGTTCATAATGATAATTTTTATTGGCTAGCTGGCTGGTAAAGATCACATAAATCTTCATGTTATTAAACAGCAGTAAATAGAGTCCTTGTTTGCCTATTGTGTTGTCCTCATTAATCCCTTAAATATTAATCATTTTGGCTTTGTTCATAATAATAATTTTTATTAGCTTGCTAGCTGGTAAAGATCACATTAATCTTCCATGTTTTTAAGCAGCAGTGAACAGTGTACCAGATAACATATAATTCTTGTTTTCTTAGTTCGTCGTTCTCATTAAAACCCTTAGTTAAATATTAATCATTTTTGGCATTGTTTTTGATAATGATCATTTTTTATTGGCTAGCTAGCTAGTAATGATCACATTAATCTTCATGTTATTAAACAGCAGTAAATAGTGCACCAGTTGACATACAGTCCTTGTTTGCTATAGATCGTGTTGTCCTCATTAAAACCCTTAAATATTAATAATTTTGGCTCTGGTCATAATGATAATTTTTTATTGGCTAGCTAGCTGGTAAAGATCAAATAAGTCTGCAATGTTATTAAACAGCAGTGAACAGCGCACCAGTTAGTCTTGTTTGCATATTTTGCTGTCAACATTACATGCCTAAAATATTAATCATTTTTCGCTGATCAATTTGGGAAAAGGGGATTTATCATTTTATTGGCATACTAGGAGGAAATTATCTCATAAATCTTCCCTTTTAATTAGCAGTGCAACATTTTTACAAGCAGCGATTGTTTGGTTATGTTGATGCTTTTGTGAATATTATTATCTCCAAATTGTAAACTATTTTATGTACAGGAAAAGGGTACACCATTAAGTTGAAATAGCACGCTAGCCTGGTGACGATCACATAAATCTTCATAAATTTAATGAACATTAAACAGTGCCCTAGTTTACATACAATGCATGTTTGCTTGTGCTGATGATCTCCTTAAAGGGATCTAGTAACTTTGTTGACAAGTGCAAAGTGTGAAGAGTGATTAATAGAATATATATTGTTGTTATCTAATATGTCCACAAAGTAATGTGTGGAAATGTCACGTTAATTGGATGTTTTTTGGTCGAGAAATGAGCAAAAATGCAAAGTGATATTCACTAACTGATTGCACTTATTTTTGTACACGGCTTAAATTATCCCGTAGACAGTCTAACATCTGAACACTTCAATCATAGATATCTTGTGAACAAAATGGAAATTTGAAAAACAGAAACCTGTCCCATTTTTTAAATTGTTAATATGAATATGACAAGGTATGAGAGAACCACTAGAGTTCCATGTACGTTTTGAGGATTTGGACAATGTAATACTAAGTCCCTTTAATAATGCTTCGCAGCTTTATATTGTGCTCGCTAAATTAATTTGTATGATAAACCAGGGGTGCACTACTTACGTTTTATTTGTCAGCCATAGATGGGAGTTTGTATGCCCATAAAGCCTGGCAACAGTCACATACATCTTCATAAATTTAATGAACAGGGAGCAGCCCCAGTTTACATGCATTGCATGTTTGCTTACGTCGATGCTCTCCTTAATGATGCTTCGCAGCATTATATTGTGCTCGCTAAATGAATAGTTACGAGAAGCGGTGCACCACCTAGTTTTATTTATTGTCTAGGCTGTTAGCCGTACATTTCACACAGGGTGTTTCTTTGCCTAGATAAAGCTCTTGTTCTGTATTATTTTGTTATCGTACCCACCAGATTATGTTTTACGAGAAGTGATACATGAGTTAATAGTTCAAGTAGCTGGCTTGCCTAGATGCAAACCCATGAATCATCTTCAATACTGTTAACCCGTTCAGGACGGATTGATTTTGCTATAACATGCATTCTCCATAGACCCTAGCCCGAATATTTTCGTGACCTCAGTCCTGAAAGGGTTTAACAAGACAACACATATCTTTGTCAAACAGTAAACACATAAATATCTCATGTTAACCGGTTCAGGACTTGTTCCGAAAATACTTGGGCTTGGGTCTATGGAGAATGCATGTGATACCAAAATCAATCAGTCTCGAATAGGTTAATTAAGGATTGGTTCTGTGTTGTTTACACAATATTTGCTCCACTGAGATAAGCTCAACCATTGATTTTTTTTTCTTCATCAAACAACAAAGATTTCCAGACCCAGGTTATCTTCAGAAGATATGAAAACATACCCTTATAAGAAAAAGTTATTGTTGTTCTTGGTGGAACACCCGTGTGCGTCGGCCAATAGGACATGTCTTTTACTGGCCAATCAGGAGCTTACTCGCTCAAGTAGGAAAAAGCGCACTGCGCCTGCCGTAGGGTCTAAATACCCTTGCTTACAGTATATTTGTATCACCTGACGAAGTGTTGCAGCGGCGCACGAAACGTTGTGATCTTTAGATTCCTTGTTGACCATACATTACGAGACAAACGAATATCATTAGCGATATTATTAACGATGTTGTTCTTGTTGTTGCAAATATATACAACATTATTTTTGTTCGTGTTGTTACTGTTGTGTACAACATTATAAGGAAATGCTGATCTTTATTCTTCTTGTTGTCATTACATGCAACATCATAAAGAATTGCTATTGTTGTTATTGCCATTACAAACAACATTACAAGGAAATGTTATGGTTGTTCTTGTTGTTGCCATTAAATACAATCATATTAATTAATAATCAGTCTGGCATCAAGAAAGTTGTAAACTATCAATTATTCTGTGATTTCCATGTGTCCAGTCAGAAGCATAGTATTCAAGAGAAACCCATGAATATATCATGATGTCTACGCAAAAAAAACGTACATCATTCATTCATTCATTCATTCATGTCCCCCATAGTTCATTCAACTCCTCGCGCGAATGTGCCTTGCACTTTTGCGGCTCATCCATACCATACCCCCTTCCCCCCTCCCCTTCTCCCTTTCCCCAGCACATTATTTCTCCATCTCTTCTCCCCCTGATAAACAATAATCATGTTTGATTTGATGTGGATGTGGTTGCGGTTGGGAGTTTGGACAATTTTGTCTTCGGCAGCTTGTACATTTTTTTATCTGGGGATATTCCTTTGTCTCTTTCCGCGCTCGCAGTGATCCTCTGAAAAAAGGGCTCAACGTGATGACAATTTTTCGTCAGTTAAATTGCTTTTGGCGGGGAAATGGTAAGATGATTATGCCATTGATAAACTTGAGATCTACTACCTTTAGTCATGATGATTTCAGGATTTATCGATATTCATTTGCCCCGCCTCCCCCCATATTCTTATTTTTTAGTTTTGCTGCTTTTATTGCATCTTCAGGGATATTATTCAATGATGAACTTTAAATCCCACAGTTCAAGTTCATTCGTAGGACCTTTCTCCCCTTTCCCATTTAATTTGTTTGTGGATTGCAGTGAGATTGCAGTTGTTCTTGTGGTATAGGTATGTTTGTAAGTGTGTTTATTTGTTTGTGTTGTGTTGTGTGCGTGCGTGCGTGCGTGTGTGTTGTGTGTGTATGAGCATATTTATGTGTAAGTTTGCATATAATGTATGTGAGTGTGTGTCTTGGGTATATTTTTGAGCATGTAATTTGTTTAAATTTGTGACAGTTATGTGTGCATGTATGTATGTTTGTGTTTGTTTTGTTTTATTTGTTTCTTTGTGTGATGTTCATGTATGTGTGTATGTACTTTGTTTTTCCCCCTCAATTCTGACTGTGACTTCCATTTTGCCCATCCGTTTTTTCACACACAATACAATCTTCCCCCTCTTCCCCCTCCCCTCTTTCTCTCTCTCTCTCTCTATCCCCAATTTTATGAATTTCTGCTCCTCAAAATTGGATTTGGCAATAATTCGGATTGGCAGAAGATTAAATTTGGCAATGTCAGGAAATGTGAAATTTTCTAGAACTGACCACACCAGGCCACTGAAGGGATTGGGGGATATTAAGTCATTTGAGAAAACTCCAAGGTGCACTTTTCTTCCCAATTTGTCTAATGGACATCAATTTGGGTCCGATTCCGAGTCGTTTCTTCAATTTGGCTGACCCCTGTGTCGAAATCTATCTACAGTTGATGTTAACCTATTGACTCAAAATGGCTTAAATTTCCACTATTAGTTAACAGATACAGTGTATAGCTATTTATTTCCTTTTTTTGTCCCTTTCCAATTTCTATGTCTCTAATCTCTTTTGTATTTTACTACCCAATGCCATATTGTTTGTACATTGTTTTTAAAAATAAAATGTTTTTTTTTTATTACTAAAAATAGATTCTTTATTTTATTGTGATTGAAAATGGGATCCCGTTGGAATCCCATTTTCTTTTTCAATCACATTATATATTTCTGGTCAGTTTCTCTATATGTTTGAATTAATTCTTTATTTCATTCTATCTATCTGAAAATTTGAAAAATAAACTAGTAATTTGAGACTTAATTTACATCAATAAATATTAGGTAAAAGGGGCAATACATTCCCCTTTTATAATCCCAATCTGGAAAACGATGAAAAGGAAGAAGAGAACAAAAAAGCAACAACACAGTTGCAAAAGTTAAGGATGTTTTCTTGTAACTTTCACTTTACAATGTACAGTATGTATGGATTACACCAGACACATTTCTTGCATATTTCTGAGGTAAATTTCATGTTTTGGTGCCTGTATAGTAGTAGTGATATCTTACACCAAAGGCATGCACGTAAACTGAACTACACTAAATTACATGCACATGTACATTCATGCATTCTACATGTTTTAACATGCCTTAACCAATAAAATGCCAAATGTATATTGGCTATGTTACATTGAATGTGTTGTATGTCTAATATTGACAAATTTGGCATTGAAGGGAATACAGTACATTTATGTATTTTTTTGGAGTGAAATTCTTTTTTTTCTCACTTGACTGAGTGAAATCTACCCTTGGAGCGTTGCGAAACTGTCAATCAATTTGTACCAATTATCAGCAAGAAGTTTTCATCATACCGATGGACGGACGCTTGCAAGGCAAAAATCTGATTTGGGAAAATATCCCTCGAGGGTTTCACATGGTGTTGACTAATTCTTTTATGCTTTCCTCACAAATTATGGATCGGACAATTTTGGAATTCCTTTACATAGAGACACCACAGAGAAAAGAAACCATTTTATAAGATAAAGAAATAACTGTCAGTTTATGCGATGGAATGTACATTCTATGTTGTTACAAACGTCAGCTGGTATACAGTATGTGATAAATTTTGTTTTTAATTTTGAAAAAGGGAGGAAAAGGCTTTTGAACGAGGCAACAGACAAAATTTGTCCTTTTTGGCTGGAATTCTCATGCGGGTAAAATCTAAATCTAATTTAGATTTAAAGTTTAAAGGGGGTTATTTCAAGCCTTTATTTATGGTTGGGTTTGAATTAAAGGAGTTGCAGTTAGCATGAAATAGTAAAATCATACCATGTTAACAATTGATTGAACATCAGTGTGGCTCATATTATAATACCAAACTTTTATTATTGTTTATGGATAAAATGTTGTCCAACACAAACTGAAATTACTGACTTCAAGTTATAGGTGAATTGAATGAATTTGAATAAATTTTTCTTTGTATCTGTGCCTTTATTTATGTATTACTTGTATTATAAATTACAGTTCTTTACATTTAACTTTCAATGACAAGCGGTAAAAACTATAAACAGTATATTTAACTCTGTTTTTCTTCCGTTTCTTCTCTCTTTTCATTTTACAGGTAAGATGTAATTCATTTCATTAAAGATCTCAAAGTTCTGGTTTAAAGGAATCCGGTAAGTTTTGACAAAATTCATAATACATATTTGGCTTTGCAAGGACCCAAGTGTCTTTATTGTTGTGTAAACCGTATTCTGATTTTTCTGGAAAAACAGCTTGTAGCAGACAAGGGCAATCCATCACAAGAATGGAGAATTAATATATCGACGATATTCATAGATCGATAACTGAATGATAAATAAATACATGAATAAATAAACACCAGTTTCAGAAATACAACTGCGTAAAGCACAAGCAAATAGGGAGAAAATTGTGAGAGCACCAATAAAACAAATATTCCCCTTCTCCAGCCTCACTCTACTACAAATTTCTCCATGAATCCGTAAATTTATCCACAATTTTCTTTCGAAAGAGAGAGTATAGCTCGGCATGTTAAGGTATGTTTGTGGTGGATGGATTTACCTTGATTTGCGAGTGATAAAGCCGGCTGAGAAGTTGAAAGAGATATAGATTGAATAATGCTGGAGATGTAATCGAGCAAGAGAAAAGATATAATCACAGATAGAGAGAGGGGGATGGGGGTGGAAGAGGGTATTACAGTTAGAGTTCTCTAAGGATAGTCAAAGATAGAAAAGGAGAAAAAAACTACGAAAAATTTGATTGAATTGTTATGCTATGCATGCTACAGGAGAGATTCCACATGAACATAATGAGGGAAGATGTGAGAACAAAACTGTAGACAGGAGGAAAGATAATGTGAGAAAAACGAAAGGAATGTAGCAAATTCAAGTGATTGAATCTTACTGCCATACACACCAGAAAAGAAAACAAGATAAACTAAACAGATAATAAAAAAGGTGAGCCTCTAAATAAAAGAAAGAATAAGTGAAAATGTGAGGAAAAAACTGAGAAATTGATCAAATAAAAGTGATCGCATCTTGCTTCCAAACACACCGGAATAAACTATGATGATGGAGAGAGAGAGAGAGACAGACAGACAGACAGAGACAGAGAAGGCATGGGAGTTTCCAATTGAAAATAAATAATGTGTTTTTCTATAAAGGGAAGAAGGAAGAGTGACTGATGAAACTGGGGATGAGCTTTTTTACACCGAGCTAGCGGGATCAATATCAGGGCATCCATCACGACATTGGACGAGAGGTTTCACGAACATAAAGCAACAACAACAAAATGCCTGCACACCCGGCCCAGATTTGTGACAAAAGGGAAAAGAGGGAATAGGAAAAGCGGCAACAATTCTAAAATTTAGGAAAAATTATTTCATGGAAAATATGAAAGATTTATACAAATTATATTCGATGATAATATTTTAATTCAATTTTGTCAAGACTTGTCTTAACACCCTTTTGACTCTCACCTGACAATCTATTTATAAAGTATCCACCAGAGATCAAACATGAAGAGCTGAAATGAGAGTGTGAGAGTGAGAGAGATAGAAAAGGGGTGAAATGAGGGGAGTTTCCAATTGAAAATAAATAATGTGTTTTTCTAAGGTCAGGGAAGAAGGAAGAGTGACTGATGAAACTGGGATGAGCTTTTTACACCGAGCTAGCGGGATCAATATCAATGCATCCATCACGACGACGTTAGGACTAGAGGGAGTTCGTGAACATAGTAAAGTGAAAAGGGAATCTAATCGTCTGCCCAGCCGGCCCAGATTTTCGACCAAACGGAAAAGAAGGAATGGTTGTTGAAAGAGAGGAAACATCATAGAAAACAAAGTAAAAAGTGATGTAAAGAGAAAGTATGAAAGAATAATGAAAATATTATTTGATCAGAGTTGAAAATCTTACAACAAAAAAGACATGATAAAGTAGAAAAGGAAAAATAGTGAAAAGGGTGGCTCGCCTTTTTACTCTTACAGATGTAAGAAAATTAAAACAGGAACAAAATTATGTAACAGGCTTGATTATGGTGATCATCGCTGGGATGCGTCATGATTTTGTAACATGCCTGCAACATTCCTAAAATCAAGAATGAAACAAAAAATTGTTTAGCGAAAAGTGAGAAAAAGAGATTGTCAGAGACATGATGTAAAAGATAAAGAAGATTAGTGAACAAAAAGATTGCCTTGCATTTTTTTATAAGATAAATTAGAAAAAAATTATGAGAAAGAAGAGCCTGCCTGATTTTTGTTTGGTGATCATTGCATGAATGTGACATGATTTTGCTACAAGCCTGCAACAGTCTTCCATTATATGTTTACAATTTCCTTGAAGAAGAAGAAGAAGAAGAAGAAGGAAAAAACAGCTTTGGTAAAATTAGTATTCACAACCCATGGAGCGCGCTGTGTGTGGCGCCAATAATTGGATTTGCCCTCAATTCATGACACTTTGAAGGCTTTTACCCTGGTTTTGTCAAGTACTTGCCATTGAACCATTGGATTAATTTCATTTGTTCAAAATTATCAAATTTTACTTACAAAAAAAATGTTTCAACGCAGGTTTCATGAGTTTGCAACCAGTTCCTAATGGGTTAAATTGTCAAATCATGAGGTTTTGAAGGATTTTACCCTGATTTTGTCAAGTATCTTGCCATTGAACCATTTTAGGAATTTAAATTTGTTCAAAAGCCATCAAAGTATAATTACAAGCCTATATTTCTAGCAGATGTTATTTAGTATTTGGCCTTTTCCTTATGGTTTAAGTTGTCGACAAAGACATAGGGTGGAATTCACAAAGGAGGTTTGTAGGAGGTTTGTACAAACCATGGTTTGACAATGGTTTACATCTATGGAATGCCATTTGTAAACTGATGTAGAAAGAATGTTAACTACTTGTTAACTCCTTGTTAACAATGTTGATTTACAATTTACTTGTATATGAGCAGCATTCCATATGTATACCATGGTCAAACCATGGTTTGTACAAACCTCCTACAACATTCCTTTGTGAATTCCACCCTAAGATTCTTTTGCTTTGTAGCTATATGCTGAGAGTTGTAGGGCCACCCCAAGCCTGTGATGAGAAATGAGCGTGATTCACACTACCCAATATAACATGATTTATATTCGACCAGAAATATAAGGTGAGGAAAGTATTGGGCCTAGGCAAGGTTAATGATAAACATGGGGGCAAAAAGATGTGTAAAAAGGAGGTAATGATATTTAATGAGTGGGGGAGGAAGTACTCTGTGCCAAAACATAAGTAATCTTATAAATGTATTTAAATTGAATTAATTTTCTCTTATCCTGTTCCCTACTAGATTTTGCAATATCTATATTTTTAATACAGGACCCAATGGGTTTCCAATACGTTACAGAGAGGGGAGCAATATATTCTATGGGGGAGAAGATAGTACCCCCCCCCCCCCCCCCCTCCCCCTCCCCCCTCTATATCACTAGTTCTGGAGGGGGCGTATGACTGTGTCTCCTTTCTCAGCAATGCAATATATTTCTGAATTAAACCCCCTCATAATAAGATTAATATCTCGTACTCCACTGCACGATCCTCTCACATCCCTTCCACTTTAACCCTTTCACATCTATAAACCAATCTGGCGTACCATGTATTGACTCTATAATGGCAATTTCAAAATTTGTGGGGGAGATTGGTTAATTTTGCTTTGAATATTTAACCCATTCAGGCCTGGGGTATGTTTCACAAAGATCCTAAGTTGAACTTACATTGTAACTCTAAATTGGACTTAGAAAATATGGAAAGCCGTTGGTTTCTTTGGAACAATTTTGTAAAATTTCTTGTAAAATGCATAAAATGTTGATTAAAATCATTGATATTTTCTATTATCAAGGGGAGTTCATGTTTTTTGATGTACAATTTATGAAAAGTCCAAAATACTTGCATTTTTGCTACTGAATATATTTGATTCCAAGGCTACGAATGGCTTTCCATACTTTCTAAGTCCAACTTTAGAGTTAAGTTTAATTTAGGATATTTTGTGAAACACCCCCCAGGTCCCTGAAATAATCTGGCTAGGCTCTATGGAGAAGGCATGTTATACAGAGATCCAATATATTTTGAATTTAGCTAACTACATTATTGGGGTGTGGGCACTTAGAATTTGTGATGTAATCAATGAAAATTATTAGATTATTGATTTTACGGTAGGTTTGACGTACATGTACATATGTGGTCTGAATCATTTATATGTATTTATAGAACATTTCACTTTTGACTAAAATATGTTTATGGTCGTGGCTTTGTTATGAATATGGATGATTCATGTTACAAGTTTAGTAAAGTAATCAATTAAAACATGTTCAAAATTATTCAATTTTTGTATAAAATGTATTCTTCATCACCCAAGCTTGAACCAGTCACAAACAGATTAGAGAAGAAGTAGGTATAACAATACAATTGGAAGTAATAATAATATAGTTTAAATTTCTTCGCAAAATACAATGCAGATAAATTAATACTATTTAGAAGTTGAACAAAAATGTGCATCATGAAGCTATTATTACGCTCAAATAGATAATGTAAAAAGCTTTGAACGCATATAGAATATGATATTTCATCAGACAGCTTTCTTTAAAATATATACCTTTTCTCAATTAAAAGAAACATGATATAGTATTGCTATTAATTTTTATTCCAGACTAAATGTACATACAAAAAACAAACATAAAAACAAACAAGCACAAAATTTAAAATTGCCATCAATAAATCACATTAAAAAAAAATGTCATTATTAAGACAATAAATCATTCCACATATTATTAGGAAACATGTAATTTAAACTTGATGTGAACCTCTTAGTCACTCCTTTAATTGGCATGTCAAATCGGGATATCAAATTCCTTTAATTGTTCCCCTGTGGGTTCCGTATTTCAGTTTAGGCATAAGGAAGCTTATCGATATGCATCATGCGCATGTCTTGGAAAACGTGTGATGGACACTTTTTGTATGTCAATTTTCATACTGTTTGATTAATTTTGTGACTGTATTTCCAGTCAAATTATCATAATTCAATGCATGGAATGGTTATTTTATCAATGTTTTTTTTACTTGATAGTCAAGTCTACATTTAAGTAGATTATTTATATTTGCAGGTTTTTTTTAAACACACACAATTTAATCCCTTGCCTGCACGAACCTGTTGGACAAAGTACCTGTCTAGTGGGCCACGTGTGATCTCTATAGTAAAGACATAATATTTAAGAGAAATTGTGTTAAATCAGAGAAAAGTTTAAAAACAATTTGGGGAAAGACGATATGCTGGTAGACAAACTGCTAAATTTTGACAATTGTGAAACCATCAATGCGGAATTTGGTGATATGATCAGAATAAGGTTTGAAAACAACTCGGGGAACGAAATATGGAAGATGATTTGGTTGAATTTGGACATTCTTGAAGCCATCAATGCAGAACATGGTGGTAAAATCAGAATAAAGGTAGAAAACAACTGGGGGAAAAGAAATATGGAAGACGATTTGGTTGAATTCAGACATTCGTGAAGCCACTGATGCAAAACATGGTGATATAATCCGAACAAGTTTTTTAAACAACTCGGGGAAAAGAAACACAGAAGACGATTTGGTTGAATTCCGACATCTGAAGCCATCGGTACGGAACTTTGTGGTAATATTTTTGGCAACCTCTCCTCGGCTCATTAACTAGCGGTAGACATCGTCAATGATGCTTGAATGTCGGAAGAGAATTCGATATGATGTGCGGCTCGTATGAATGGCGTTGCGAGTCATTTACAAATCTGTCATTCGTTAATGAAGAGTTTCAATTGCAAAACGGAACATTCACCAGTTTTGTATAACAAAAAATAATGCCTTTCAAATGACGCTTTCTTTATTGAATAGTAAAGTATATTTTGTCAAAGTTTCAATCAATATTACCACATGTATGTTTCTTAATATCTTGTTCTTCAATCTTAAATTAGCAGTTTCAGCCACAAAAATTACAAATCGACCCTTTGACTTTGGGAACTTGGTGGGCGATGTACAGATTCTTTGGGGATTTCAGAATCATGAAGGGAACGGCTTGCACAAAATGCAGATGGTACGTTTTTGCTGTGAAATTCTTCAAATTTGTCATCGCTAGCTCATAAGAGGATTTATCTCAAGTGTCCACCCCAACCTTCTCTTGTTTATTATCTTGTCCCCAATTGTCATGCCATCTGTTGCAGATAGAAACTGAAGAAAAGGATACCGTACATGTATAAAGAGGACAGCATCTTCTGCTTTCACTAATTATTATCACTCAAGTGATAGTATGGTGATGAAAGATCGGAGAACACAATCTTTCCTCCAGTGGCATTTGCTCTTTTATCTCTTTATTACTTTTAATTAATATTCCTAAATTGGAAATATGTCTTATCTGAAAGTTTGTCATTATAAACATAGAGAAGGCTCCAACCTACAAGATGTTATGCAGAACTTAAATTTAGCAAAAACAATCCACTCAACATCCTTCTCACTCTCGCAATAAAAAAATTTGAAAATTAGAAATGATTCTCATCTGATAATTAAACATCTCTAGGGGAAATGCTCCAACCTATTTTAAGCTAGTATGTAGACCTTAATTTAGCCAAAAGTTGGCTAACACCATTCTCATTCTCACCTCACAATATCTATTTCAGATGGTGACACAGAAATAAAATTGCAAAATTTAAAGAAATATTTACTAAAATTGCCTTCTTACTCTCACCTCACAATATCTACTTTAGATGTTGACACAGAAAAAACAACTGAATTTTTAACAGACATTGACTTAATGCCCTTCTAACTCTCAATATCTCCTTTAGATGTTGAAACCAAAATAACCTTACATTTAAAAAAAGAGATATTGACATAACGCCCTTCTAACTCTCAATATCTACTTTAGATGTTGAAACCAAAATAACATTGTGTTTTTTTTATTTTAAAGAGATATTTACTTACTTAACACCCTTCTTGCTTTCACTCACAAAAATGATAATTTGAAACCCTCGAGTGTCTAACCCCATTCATGAGGGTAGTCCTAGTTCCTGGAGGTACATTCATGTCTGGTTGGCTGGAGCCAACAAATTGCACTTTTCTTTCAATTAAGAACAGTTTGAAGTTGGCTGCAGGCTTGACATTATTCATTTTCTCTCTCTTATTATATGCTCGGAAATTCCTGTAGATTTTTGTTAATGACGACAATTTATTCAAATATTTTAACCCATTGCTTACAAGATTTGTATATCACATATAATTACATAGTGCATGGTGCTAGTATGCTCCCCTGGGAGGTGAGATGGTGCACAAGATAATTGTGCAGGTTTGAACTGTACCTGATGACCAAGGGTAATAAATGGGCCTCTGAATTGCTAGGGCACCTAGATATTTGGCGGTCTGTAAATGCTATGTATTATTTGTTATTATTAAGGTATGATTCTTTAGTGTATGGGTTAACAAAGTTTGTCATAAATTGCATTAATTACGTTGGTATAATTGTGATACACATTTAATGTAACCTAACATACAAATCAATGGAATCTTAATATTTAAAAAAAATATGAAATTGACTGATATCTGAAGATAACATTACAAGAATTGGAAAACAATTTGTTCATTTTCATTTTAGAGGATTAGATAACAACTTTGAGGTTCATACTACAATGTGCCCATACTACCCCAGCGTGAGTGCCATTTGCTTGAATAGGTCGTATGAGTCAGAGAATGTTTAAATATAGAATATGAAAGCCAATGTGCATTCGGTGAATGTTTAAAAATAGTTTGTATGAAAGATGATACCGAATGTAAACCCAGGAAATATGGCATAGTGTTTGGAAAGAGAATGATTTATTGATTCTCGTAGCTCCCTTAGTTGAACTAACACATGCAGATGTCAGTTCTTCATTTTTCCTCCTCTCTCTTTCTCTTTTTCTTTCTTTTGTTAAATTCACTTACTTAGGGATGTGTTTGTCTTTCCATTTCTGTATTTTTATTTACTTTTGGAATCTCAAATTCGGGAGGGTTTGCCCCAAAGGGGGTGCCCCCTTTGGGGGAAAGCATGCACTTTCGTCGGGTAGATGGATATGTTGCATTTGAAGTGAGAGGTTCGTAGACAAACTGAAATTGTGAATTTACAAAATATAGGTAGAGCAATATTGAACAGACGTTAACAAAGAGTGTGAGAAATTGGAGGGATAAATAGGGTAGACAGATTGGGAGTAGAACAAAGATTAGATCAAACAGAGCTCAAAAGTTGCAAAGGTCCACTGGCATGGGGCCACAAACATGAGCTTCTTGCTACCACGTTTATATAAATTACATTGTTTGTTCGCGTTTATAATATGAATTACATTGTTCGTTTTAATTTAATGTTTAGCACGTGCAATTCAGCTTGTTTGCTGCCACATCGTGTTCAAAATAAATACCATGAATAAATAAATAAATAAATGAATAAAATCTATTAAGAAATGTACAATTTTAATTACCCTACTGGGCAACCAAAATAAGTAAAACTTGTTATGATTTTCTTTGTTTTGGGCCACTCAACTCTGTTTTTGGGCAAGCAACATTTTGACATATATCTTTATTCTACTTTCGCGTCTGGTGCACCAGGGAAGAAAAAAATTATATCTAGCATGGGATAAAAGCAGGCTAGAGAAAGAGAAAGAGAAAGGGAAAGAGAAAGAGAGGTAAAATAATTATGGTCACCTTTGCCCTGACAAAGGTTCTGCTTAGATCGAAAGCTAAGCTCTTACCTATCGAGATCTGAAAATAATTTTTAAACATAGAACCAGAGAAAAAAAGGGCCTTCATGTACAAGGGGGCATGCTTAAAGTGCAAGGTCCCATTAAGCTCTGTGTGCAGTAAAGCTAATGATGTATTAGGGGCGCAGGGCGGGGTAATACGAGGCGCAAGTCCAGTCATTGGGGGGTATCAGATGTCGCCCCCCAATCCAGGAAAATCCCCCCCAGTCTCGTTGATGCCGATCCTCTGTAAACGGGAGAATTTTTAATTTGGTTTGTGTGTGTGTGTCTTTTTTTTTTTGAGGGGGGGGAGGGGGGGGGGGGGGGGGCGATTGGCATGGATTGAGAAGCAACCCTGTCCCCATTTTAGGGACATTTTGAATTTAAATCGTTTTGCTGCCTACAGTAATATCTATAGACAAAATCATTATCTTTGAGTACATGGTGGGCCTGTATTAACTCTATAGGCATTGTGAAATCTAGTAGGGAACAGGTTATGAGGAAAGGGAGAAAGTTGAGAAACTCAGTGGAAAATATGTTAGAAGTTTGAAACCAACTTACATGTACATGAATGCTTCAAGCAAAATGTCCTACATTTTTGGGGCATAATGCTTGCTTACCCCTATCTGAATTTGTATATTTTTTATTGACTGGATTTCATGATCCAATTAAACAATTTGCTAAAAATGTAAAGATTATTTATTAAAATAGAATTCAAACATAGGGAAAGCCCTTTAGCAAATCCTGCATGTCATGAATTTTTCCCCTGGCTCGGTAGAAGTATCGGTTTACAAATTTAATGTTGCCCAGAACCTCCCCAAATCTGCCCCTGCCTCCCTCCCTCCCCCACCAAAAAAAACACAAACAAATCAAGCAACATTATTTTATTGGTTACTAAATTCGGAGTGATGTGCATGTGCTGGAATGTGTTATCGGCAAATTCAATTTACACTTCTCCTTTACTCTCCTTCAAACTTTTTATTTTTTGGAGAGCATTTTTTTCCCTCCTCCTCCAATGGAATGTGCCCCAGGAGCGGCACCCTATCAAAGATATAAATAAATAAGAATTTCCCTGCACATTTTTTTTTTCCCCGGCTAGATATGAATCATCGTTGGATAATGAAGTGTGACAGACAGAAATTTCTGTTATGGCGCTTGCGAAGATGATTGAAGCGATCGTAATGCGGTTAATATTCCCAGATGGCCTGGGATTGGAGTTATATAATTTGATTGAGATTAATCGTGTCTTATTGATTTGGACCACTCATTTCTGTAATCAATCTGATTGATTTTTTGTATCCCTTAAAAAATCTTTATGACCCAAATCAAGTCGTGTTGAGGAGTGTTAATCTGAAACAAACTTTGCATTCGTTGTTTCAAGTTTTAGAGAGCCAGGTAGAAACCAACTTCAGCTCTATCATATTTGATCAATATTATTCCCCAAAATTAGAAATAATTACTTTCTGAAAATGTGGCATCACAAAGAGAAGGCTCCGATCTTCAAGATGGTATGAAGAACTCAATTTAGCCAAAAATCTACGTACGCCCTTCTCCCTCTCACTCCACAATATCTACCTTAGATGTAGACACAGTGTTGTTTGTACATTTTTAGAAATAAATTTTTTTTTTTGACCGCTCATGCAGAAATTCCGTGTCACAGAAATACAATATAAATACTAGAACCCCAACTGAATAAGCGTATAGCGTTTTAACCACAGAGATAGGCCACACCTTTATCAGCAAGTTTTTGAAAATACGCACCGAATGTCATGCAAATGAGGTAGTACGTCAGATTTTTTTCATTTGAATAAATTATCAGACGTGGATTCATTGGATAAATTAACACATTACGCAAAAAGCTAAAGTTATTACGCATTGCGCACTTGCAGTTGCCATGGCATTTAAACACGCACTTCTCAGCAAAATTGCGCTTCATAATACCAAAGACGCTTAAGTATTCTAATTAATCTCTATTATTTTAATTACGCGCAGTACTAACAGTTACGCGATGTCATGTATTTAATTGCGCACAGTCAAGAAACAGGGGATTTCCCTACTAGGATCAAAATATTGTTTTTCATTGTGACGTCATAACAGAGGCATACCATAAATTCGTGCGTGATAATTGTGAAGTTCGCGCCCGCGCATTATTATGAATGAATTTACGCTAATATTACCATGGCAGCCAGTCGAATTAACATAAACATCGGTGGTTCTCTTCATTACAAATTTGGCCAACTTCCATTTTGAGTTGGGGGGGCCTGTTCCGTGTATATAAGGGGCCTCTACTTTAAGTTACTCTTTAAATGATATTAATGCATTATACATTGTTTATCAATTATACATTCTCAAACCACCATGGAGATGAAAAAAACAGCTATAAAGCTTTTTATTGACTATAAAACATCTCTCTGTTTATTTGTTTTGAAAAGGCTGCATACACCGTAATCCACCAAAGGTTCAGAAAAACAACTTTTAAAAAGCTTTTTGTTGACTTTAATCTTTGTTTTTTGTTGTTGGTTTTGAAAAGGTCGGAGACATTAAATGCATATACCACTATGTACCGCATAGATCACTGAAGGGTCAGAAAGTCATATCTCAATGGTGTAAGAATGGCTCTCTTGTTGCATGTTTATCACCCGAAATGTGAACTTTATGTATATATGCCTCGTTATTCACATATAGAGTCACAGGACCTTTTGGGATAGATTTTACTCTATGCAGTCTTTATGAATATATGGCTCATAATTTAATTGAAATCTTAAATGTAAGGACCTTTTTTTTAATAGCTTTTACTCTATACAGTCTTATAGTAATGCAAATGACACTCATGAACAAAAAAACATACATAAAGTGATGATAAGGACCTTTTTTAAACTTTTACTCTACACAGTCTATAATAATACAAAATGGCACTCATGCAAAAAATGTTATGCCTAAAGTGATGAGTATAAGGACCTTTTTATAGCCTTTTCTCTATACAGTTTATGGTAATGCAAAACAACTCTTATGTAAAAAACATTATACCTAAAGTGATTACTATAAGGACCTTTTTATTGTAATTTGTACATGTAGATGATAGTAGTGCAAAATAGCACTCATGAGAATTTAATGTGATTAATGTGTTAGAACCTTTTAAATTGTAGTATTACGTTTATAGTAATGGTATTAATGGTCGTATTAATAAAGCATTACCCCTAAATGTATGAATATAAGGACCTTTTTTTTTGGGGGGGGGGGGATTTTTCATGTAAATCATTGCAATACAGCCCTGTTGATGAGATTTGGTGCCAAAGAATCTGGATTTAACTAACACTTTAAGCATTGAACAAGTAGAAACTCTAAGATTGCTGGAAATAGAAGCTGGGCAATAGCTGGCAGTATGCTATTAACCTTCCAGGACTGATCCTCCGAAACTGGGACTATGTGTCTATGAGTTACATGTATGAACAATATCAAATGTACATGTTTAGTTAACTTCACATTATTTTTTAATAATCTCATAGAAATATGCCTACCATTATTTACCTGTTCCCTACTAGATTTGCCATCCCCATACAGTTAATACAGAGGCTCCATCAGGTTCCCATTGTCAATGGGTTAAGTGTTGGACGACAATATTCTGGGCTGTGGTGTGCTTTGTATGTGTACTATGTGATATACAAATATCAAATGTCTGTAATGGGTTAACCCATTCAAGATGGTTTGATGTTGGTATATAACATCCATTCTCCATAGACCCAGCCTGAGTATTTTTGGGACCAGTATTAAATGGGTTTATTACATACATTTGTAGATCTTACAATTTTATCACCATCTGAAAAAATGCACCAGGCATGATGATGTCATTAGAATAGCAGGCCATATAGGATGATCTTGCTTGAAATTGTATAAAATGAATGTCACGGTATTGTCAAACAAAATATTTTAAAAGGATAAACGGGGAACAACGAAAAGTTGAGGGTGGCAGGCTTTGAACCCAGACCCTCTGGATGTAATACTCTTTGTCTTGATTTTGGAAAACACAACCACATTTTTGATGCAGTGATATGATGTGATGGGCAGGGAGGGTCTGAAAGAAAAGACTATTACAATGCATTTATGAATGCACCAGCGACAGTTATGACTGATGATGCACATTATCTCAATATAGCCCTTGTATATGCTAGAATATGTAATCAGACTTCATCTAGTAAACAAACCATTCTCTTTAATATATTGTATAATTATGTAAACTATGCAAAGCATTTTTGCAGCAACTACATACACATATACAGTTGTTTCATTATATAGCTTATTTTACAAATATACAAACAAATAATACATTCTATTCAATTCAGATTGTTTTAATTTCCAACCAAATTTAAACAAAATATATTGTACATAACTAGTATAAATTACATTTGTAAAAGAAAGTTAACTAAGCACAATGAAACCCCACCCCCCCCCCTCCCCCCCCCCCCCCCAACAAAAATATATATATATATATTATGGGAATGGAGAGATCCACTAAAAAATCAATTATTTCAAGGCTCCTTTATAATAACAAATATAACTGATTTTATCCAAGTTTATGCCTTTTCAAAAGAACCGTTTCAACAATTTTTTACTAAGAAACTAATAAGGCTCTCCATAATTGTTAGGTCCAACGTAAGAGTTAAGTTCAACTTAGAATCATTGTGAAACACCCCCAATGTTTGTAGAGTCTGGACGTGAAAAAAACCCCCACAAATATCTTGAAGATCTTGTTGCCCGATCACGGCAACCAACACCTCCAGCTTTTGCATGATATTTCCTCACATTGTGCATTGGGTAATTACAACATCTCCGATCGCCCCGGGGCCTTTACATAACACGATACGACTCTTTGACAATCCAGTTTGTTATTCGAAACCCGTCTCATTCTCAGAAACCGGATAGGAGGGGAAATAAATTGCAGACAAAAATGGAAACATTAGTTTTCTTATTTTGGTATTATTATATTCTCTTGCTGTCTCGTTTCCTCTAAAACATACTTAGTGTCCTTCCTTTTTGTTGTTGTTGTTGTTGTTGAGATCTTTGCCCTTCTTTTGAGTAACTTACACCTACATTTTTCTCATCATTATTCTAGTTTGCCTTTTTACTCTTTCTCACCAGGTTTGGTTCACCATGATTGATACTTTCCCCCCTTCTTTTGAGAAATTGTTTGATGGATGTTTGGAAAAAGGGTGATTAGAGAAGTGATGATTATGTTTCTCTCTTTGTTTATTGTGTTACATTTTTCTCATTATTCTAGTTACCGTATTTGCCGGTGAATAAACCATGCCTGTGTATTAACCGCACCCCCTTTTTGCAAGTTCTTCTGTATGGAAAAGGGTGCGGTTAATACACCAGCAAATACGGTAGTATTTTTAATTCTTTTTTTTTGGGGGGGGGGGGGGGGGGGGGGGGCTTCTCACGCCCTTTCATATTTTGTTTCTCTCTCTCAAGAGTCTGGATATATTTCACCATGATCGATGCTCTCCATGTTTTGTGAAAATATTTGATAGATCATGTTGTCGGAAAAGTGATCAGAGAAGTGCATGATGTATCTATGTTTTCATTCTTGGTTTAGTTGTGATATATTATTCGATCTTGAAGAAAAAAAAAACCCCTGTAAGTTATGTATGTATAGGACAGTGAACTTAGGTTGAGAGTAGAACTATAAAAAGAAAGTTGGAATTAAGGAGAAAGATGATGAAAAGAAAGTTGGAATTAAGGAGAAAGATGATGAAAGGTTGTTTGACTTCTTGAAGATATTTGATACATCTTTGATTGTAATTGTTATTGAAAAGGTTTAGTTGTGTTATATTCAATCTTTAAACAAAACTCTGTAAGTTTTTTTTTTTAGGAAACTGAACCCAAGGAAAGGTTGATAGCAGAAATATTGACAAGTTGGCCATTTTGGGGGAAAATATCAAAGGTCTGGGGACTTTGTGAATATACTTCTAATGCATTTTAACCGTCTGTTAGGCACTGTTGACAGTTTAATGTTGTCTTATTTGATCTTGAAAAACAACTCTATACGTTATAGGACATTGAACCAAAGCAAAAGGCTGAGGTGTAGAGATTTTGAAAGATTATAATCAGGGGGAAATTGTTTAGAGGCTGGGCGACTTTCTGAAGATATTTCATGCATTTTCATGTTCTTTTGTGTAATGTTCGTTGCGATGTTTCCCTTTTTGTGCAACATTCAAATTATTGTAATATCTTTATTTATGAATCATGGATTGACAGAAAGAAAAGAGTATTCTTTAATACAAAAAAATAATTTGTGTTCATAATTACAAGAAATAAAAAGACAGCATTGATTCGCTAAAGCACACTTAAACACACACCCACACCCACACTCACATACACACTTTATACAAAATACTCTCACCTTTAATTCCTTTACCTGCATAGACATCTCATACATGAATATCCTTATTTACCCAGTGCCTACGCGAACCTAGTGTTTTAACACGATGGGAATTGCCAAAATCAAGTAGGGAGCAGGATAACTCATTGACTACTGGAACCTGGTGAGCCCTCTGTATCTACGCTATGGGGATTGCAAAATCTTGTTGGAAACAGGTTAATAAGTTTTCTTTGGAAGAAATTACATGTGGTCTGAAGTACCCACTTATCTGGCTACCTCCACCACTCCAAAGTGATCTGACCAGTCATGTTTATCACCTGGCGCTCCATCTGTCTGACCACACAGACATGTACAGAACACGTAAAGACACACACCCATACAAACGTACACCGCATATAGTTCATAAACATGCATACAATATGTAAAAGTGCCAAATATACATCATACATGCTCACATACACCTAAGCACTGCACAAATGCCTGTATGCATCACACCTACCTCCAAATACATTATCACTTTACATGTGAATATCTTTTTCTATATGTTTTATTTGTTAATATCAATAAAAGTGGAAGGGAAAGAGAAAAGAGAAATATCATAAGTGGAACTCTGTCGGGACATTTCATCCTACAAGAGTAGTCGTAGGGTCAGTGGTCAGATAAGAAGATATCAGAAACTCTCGCAAACCACTGACTGGCCATCTCCACCACTCCACGCAATGTCTGGCCGGTCACTCCAATGTCCAGGGGCTCTATCTCTCGTCTCATCTTCCGGTCTCATCTTCCGCAGACACGCGGCGCTGGCGGTCAGTCAGTCAGGGTTGGTATGCACAGTGTATGCGTCAGCTAGCTAGCCGTCAGCAGCCCGGCGACAATTGATACGGGCAGTCTTGTGAGTCATTAGGCGGAATGGATTGAAAAATGCATAATTTGTGGTATCAGATGGTATATCAGTTTGGTCTACGTATTAGAGAATGTCTACGTATTGAAGATGTATGATGTGTTGGGTGTATTGGGCAGAATATTCTGTTATGTATGGAAAATGTAATAAAGGCATTTATTCATTCAAAACAACATCACTGTCACGGTAACAAAGACAATAAAATAACATAAAATAGATACCAAGTAAAATATTGGAAAATGCTTTCTACTTGGAACCAATGTTAATTGTATTTTAATGACACAAATTCGCGAGCAAACTTGTTCGATCCCACAATGCACCAATTTGTGACGTGCGACCCTCACTATGCGCCTATCTATGTTTTTACACTGCAATCGAATGTGTTCTTTTGATCGGACCGATACAATGCTTGCTCATGAATAGTTTAGCCCATGCTGCGCCACTGGCCGTGCCTTTGAGCATTACTGCATTGTTGAACCATTTGAAAATACTTGCCTGCCCGATATTGTAACAAGTTTGGCTTTCATTGGAATTTGAATAGACACAAAGTTCTGTAAACATGGTTATTGAATTTGCTGGCTCTGCATGACCGGCTTATTATGAATGACACATGCAGTGATCACAATGCAGTGGCACCGGATTCAAGCCTACTCAAGAAATTGAGCAAAGTGAGGGTGCTACAATGTACGTAAGGGTCTCATGATTGTGTGCAGTAAATTTAATTATTTTCTCAGAGTTAATGACATTAGAAAAAAATCTTAGAAATCAACCAAAGTGAGTCAAATCCTGAAAATATTCAAGCACATCCCTAAATTTATTTCCAATATACTGTATTTTTTTTTAAATCGTCCGGAATTCTCCTTTAAAGATGATTCAAGATTGGTGTCACATCCCAACTATACCGATACCCAGATGTGGCAGTACTTATTGCCTCCTCAGGGTGCGTCATCTTGTGTATTAATGACCCGTCGGAGTTTGTTACGTCTAATGGCCCGTCATGGTTCCTTAAAGTGATCTAGTAACATTGTTGACAAACACTGACAAAATGTGATGCATGTGGTTCGATGTGTCCACTGAGTGATGTGTGAACATTCCATGATAAATTATTTTTTATTTTGTCCAAGTATGAGCAAAAAAAAAAAAAAAACTCATGCTAACTCATTGCACTAACCTTGTACACATTTGAATGTCTCCCAAGGTGTCTTTCAAGACTTAACAACCTGAACACTTCATTCATAAATATCTTTATAAGGAAAGAGAAATTCAGAAAATTTAAACCTGTTCCATGCTTCTGTTGCCAATACAAACAGATATACAAACAAGATACATGAAGACCGCTAGACTACTACATAAGTTTTGTGGATTTTGGCAATGTTGCTATATCCCTTTAATGACCCATCGTTGTTTGTTACTAATAATGACCTGTCGTGGTTTATTATGTCTTGAAGCAAGTAGGGAGACTGTAATGTCTGTAATGAGGTCAGATTCTTTTCCTAAACTGAAGGAATTCTGTTTACCACCCTGGGTCACATTTTTGAAATATCAGAAATTTGTAACACATCTTTATCATAAAGAATGTTTGTCTACTTTATTTAACTCTTTTTAATATTTTGGTACTAAAATTGCCCATTGAAATCCCAAAAGAAATAATGGATATTGTCAAAGAGCCATTATAGTTTTCTTATTTCTTGTTTATTTCTTGGCCAATCACGCTCTGACATTCAGAGATCATTCAGTATCTTGCAGTGAAAGGAACACTAACGTTTGAGACATGAGATTTGCTTTGTTGTTGTTGTTGTTGTTGTTGTTGTTGTTGTTGTTGTTGTTGTTGTTGTTGTTGTTGTTGTGGTGGTTGTTGTTGTTGTTGTTGTTGTTGTTGTTGTTGTTGTTTGTTGTTGTTGTTGTTGTTGTTGTTGTTGTTGTTGTTGTTGTTGTTGTTGTTGTTGTTGTTGTTGTTGTTGTTGTTGTTGTTGTTGTTGTGGTGTGAAATACACTGAAATTGAACTACCTGCCCCACAATAGCTTTATCTAAACAATGTGGAAGGCCAAACTGACATGAATTTGCCATTAGTTCTACAGACCATCTATACTGGCTTTATGAATCTTATCCAGATCTTAGTTTGACCATGCAATTTAACATTCTAGTATCTCCAATCTGCTAGTTACCTAGCCAGACCCACTTTTTGTTGGTCAGCAATCATATAAGCGGTGGTCACAACCCGCCGTACTTGCAAGTGCGTGCCCCGTGCGTGCTGTCTACTTGCAAAAACGTGGGCAAAATTTGGGTATCCGTACGTGGTGAGTACCGACTCAGTACCGACTCAGTACGGATTTGGGAGCACGCAGACACGACGTAGCACTTTTAGTGCACGAGGAACTTTCGCTGCGTTCGCTGCGTTTTCGCTGCGTTCTACAGCCAATGAGCGCACGTGCGTGCTGCGCACGTGATAAGTGCGTGGTCCGTGCTTACTCGGCACTTCCCCAGTTCAACTGTCCAATGAACACGCAGAACTCACGTGGACCGTACCGAGTAAGCACGTGCTTCGCACTTACAACGCACGTTGTGCGCACTGATTTCTGCAGTATAATATGAGCAGAAAAGGTTGTTCGCACTTGCACGCACTTAGTGAGTAAGGACACCGTACGTGAGCAGCACGTGTAAGTACGGCCTCCGTACGATAACGTGGCAACCGCACGGAGACCATACGTTGTAAGCACGTTGTAAGCACGTTGTAAGCACGTACAACGCACTTACCACGTGCGCAACGTACGATGCACGCAACCGCTCACGGCCAGGCGTGGCGTGCGGGCCACGCACTTACACCGTGCGTTGACGGTACTCCCTCCCCGCACTTGCCACTCCCTCCCCACGTTTTCAGAAAAACGTAGCGGCCGTGGCCTCCCCAAAAAACGTACGGACTAAAAACACGCACGGTGGGTTGTGACCAGGGCTATAGACAGTTTCCATTAGTTAGAAAGTCCCATCTTTGCTCCAAGTTTCCTGCCTCACATTTTTATTTGACCATACTATTAAAGACGGTTATTGTATATCTCTAGTTTGCTGTGTGTAGCTTGTGTTCCTCTCAACGATCAAACAAATTTGCAGTATGTAGCATGTGTTCCTGGTCAAAAATTGACCGGTCAAAATCCATTAGATCTACACTCAATCTTATCCGTTCTCTGTGCTGGTCAATTCCAGCATTTGTTTGATGATGCAATTTGGGACTCTAGTAAGAAGCGGACAGCGGTTATGCAAAACCATACAATTGAAGACGCTTGTTGTATCCCTAGTTTGCTGTATATAAATTTTAGCTTGTGTTCCACTCAACGATCAAACAAATTAGCTATGATCAAGAATATATTCCTGGTCAAAGATTGACCAGTCAATTCCCATTAGATCTACTCTCAATCTATCGGTTCTTCATGCATTCCGGATCAAAGATTGGATGGTCAGATCCCATTAGATCTTCACTCAATCTATCTGTTCTTCGTGCATTCCGGTCAAAGATTGAACGGTCAGATCCCATTAGATCTACTGTCAATCGATTCGTTGTCCATGCGTGTCATGTCCAGCATTTGTTTGATGTTGCAATTTAGGAGTCTAGTTAGTAGCGACATCGATTACAAAAAATCATGACTGTGAAGAGGTCACTTCGTTTAGCTTGCGCTGTCCTACCTGACTCACTGTGTGTTCAACGTCGCCATTAATAAGCGTCCAGCTCCGTTAGGCCAGTCAGTCAGTTGGTCATTGGTGTGGTCCTAGATCAGATATCGGTGGTCACACATCTCCAACTACTGTACCCTCAACCATTGTACTGTTCATTAGCTTGCGTTGTCCTACCTGGCTGGATTGCTTTGTATTTAACGTCATCGTATTCAACGTAATCGGCATCCAGCTTTAAGTCAGCTAGGATTCGGTTAGTTTTTCATTGGTGTCGTCCTCTGTTCAGATCAGACTAAACGCAAGGCGTACCAGATTCCAATTGTTGAAAATATTATTTGCTTAAAGGTGATTTAATTTGGGTATATCACACTTTTGCCATGAACCCCATCCCCTGTATTACCAGGACAAGTCCTAAAATAGGCATCTAGGTAGTGACGTCACATTCTTTGGTTATAACATAGTAATGGTTCTAAACCACTTTTCCTTTGATTCTGACTTTTGCTAGTTGGTTGAAGCTTGGACTACTGCCTTCTTAGCAATCGCAGGGTCAGAAATTTCTGGCATGCCTGACATTGTGGGAGTGTTGCGGTATATTGGTTTGAGCCTTTGTCTTGCAATACTAGGGTCGTGGGTTTGATTCTCAGCCACAGCATGTGTGTCCTTCAGTAAGACACTTTATCCACATTTGCTGCTCTCAACCCAGGTGTAATAAATGGGTACTTGGCAGGAATTTATTCCTTGGAATGCTTGAGCGTCACATCATGGTAGCTCTCCTAAAGCCAAGGTAATAATGGTCCGAGCGCTTTGGGACTTCGGTGATAAAGCGCTATGTAAAAAGTGGTTATTATTATTGTTTTGACCCATTACCCATGACAACGAATAGCTGTGACTGCACACTTCGGTACTCTATGGGATAACCATTGGATGTTTTTAACAGGGGTTATGCAAGACTGTGACTAAACAGGGGTCGCTGCGATTAGCTCACGCTGCAGTCCCGGCTGACTCACAGTCTGTTTAACGTCGCCGCTAATAAGCGTCCAGCTACGATGGATGAACGATGGGAGCGCAGCTTGTTGATTAATTACCCCATGTCACGAAACGGCACAATGATGAGAAAGAGAGGAGATCTTTAATAGAAAGGATGAAATGATGATGATAGGAGATACGTTTTTAGATCAATTGAGTCATGGAACCATTAGAAGGGGGAGGGTGGATTTGAAAAAAGTGGTATAATATCCAGCTTAAGACTCAAGAGATGCGATAGCGATATATTGATCTAACTAGGGAGCCATTTGAAGGGGAGGGTTGGTTTTTCAAAAGTAGCTAAATTAAGACATGTTGGTTCGAGTAGCCATTCCATAGGAGAAGAGACAAACGATTAAACATTATTGGATGATGTGTATTAAAGGAAATGATGCATCGTCCAATTTTAGTGTGCAAAATAATACATTAATATAGTCCGAAGGGAGGGGAACTGTTTTGTAATAAAAGCATATATATTTAAAAAGAAAAGTTAGCTAGAGTCGTCATACAAGAGATGAATTATTGGAAAGTATGAGAATACAGTATATGGAACTGTGGACTTACTATCTTTTAACTATAATATCAACCACCTATCGGATTGCATTGCAAATTTGGTTTAGAAATGATTCATCGACCTAAAATATTGTCACAAAATGACAAAAAAGAACTAAGGATTAAGAATGATTCACCCGGCAAAAATATTTTCAAAAAATTAAGACGGAAAGTGCATGTAACTTTTCACTTTCACCCAGAAAGTGTAAGAAAGTAAAGGCATGGTGTACAGGAATGCAATATTCATAAGGCAGTCTTCTCACATCAACATTTAAATTCAATTTCAGACGGTATCGTAATGGAATTGAAACTGCTGCGAAAACAATTTTTGGGTCACGCCAAAATCTTGTACTTTGTTGGCGGGCGATAGCCACTGAATATCTTGACCTAATTACCTAATGATGATTTCATCTTCATTTTTAATACTTGTGTCTTTATTATATATTTGTGAGCTGTAGGTCCTCAATTATTGTTCTGTATATCTTTATTATCCGTCAGTTGGGGAAGGTTATCCAATATATCCCTGATAGTTACTATACATCTTCGCCATAATTTCTTGGCCGCAAGTTTCAAGAACATGTTGATTTATGGCCGAAACCTTTTGATTAAGTTCAATTACTCTATCGACCCCGAATCCCGACGCTCCTCGAAAATGATGTGTCCCAATTGACACCCTTCCTTTCCCGTCCTGTCCCTACCCAACCTGACTGGACATTTGGACGCTGAATCAAAACTGCCCTCAGGGGCTGACCAACCGACACCATTCATCATTGCCCTAAATTTGGTTTTGCCGAAATGTACGTGACGTGCCGATGATGATGATGATGGTGACGGCATACCCTCATTATCTTTCCTGCTAACACTGATTTCCTGATGGCCACACCGCACAATTATGAAGACTGACTAGTGTCGAAAATATATTTTTGCTTCTTTCTCTCCGTATGAAATTGTTTTTACTTGCTATTCTTAATTGCCAGAGAAGGTAAACTGACCAGCACCATTCATCATTGCCCTAAATTTGTTTTTGCCCAATCGTATGTGCCCAAAAACTATGATGATGATAATGGTGACGGCGTAGCCTAATTTTCTTGCCTGCTGACACAGATTCTCTGGTGGCCACACCAGAGAGATGATTAATATGATGATTGGTGTTAAAGTATATTCCCAACCACCCCCTCCCCTTCTCTCTTCTTTAGAATGTTTACTTGCCTTTCTCAAGGCATTCTGGTGATGGCGCACCCTGAATTTGGCACCGTTAACATTTATACCTTGGTCGCCACATCATACTGTTATCACGATTGGTATAAAAAAGTATACTTTCCCTATTTTCTTCTTTTAAATGCTTAGGGCACATGTTGGGTCCTGTATCAACTCTAGGGGAATTGCAAATCAAGTAGGGAATGGTTAACCCATCGACCACAAGCACCTGCAAAACTAGTAGTAAATAGGTTAATGACTATTTCTATTATTTTTCCAGAAAAAAGTGAATACAACTACACAAAAATAGATAATTACCAAAGTGACGTGCCTAAATCCATCTACGCAGGCCTGATATCTGTACATATGAGTCATCTTTGGATAGGATTATTTCTTTTAATATTTGTTTCTCACTTTTTTTTTTCTCCTGCCAGTGGATCTGTGAAAACACCAGAGGCTGCATTAGGAGAGCATCCATCACTTTTAACTTTTTTCCTTTCTCAATTTGAGTCATTTTAATTACTCCTTACATATATGCCGAACAGGTTATCCTGCAAAAAATTAAAGATAACATTTTATTTATTTGGAGCATTTTGTATTTCAATTGTGTGGAATTTTAATATATTTGTGTTTGTGCATGTGTTCATATGTGTGTGTGTGTATGTATGTGTGTGTGTCAGTTTGCGTGGTTGTGCATAGCTTTTTTTTCTTGAGCCCTTTTAATTTATTTGAGTCATTTGAATTACCAGTCATAAGCCCGATAAGTTATATAGGGTTAAATCAAACAATAAAACATATTTGGATAATTTTATCTACCTTGTGTGTATTTATGCACATAATGTGTATCTATCTGTCTGTGTGTATTTTGTATGTGCATTTGTTAGAGTGCCTTGGTATGAGGATTGTGATTAATGATAGTGTAATTTCAGGGTATAGATTAGCACTTATTTTGGGTTGATTTTAAGTAAACTAAAGTGTTCTTTTTTGTCTCCTCTTTTGTCTTCAGTAGATTTGAAAACACTAGAGGTTAAAGGCAATTCAGACTGGTATATCAGACGCGCGAATCCATATTGCGCACTTTTACGCACGGTACGTAATCCCCCTTTGCTCAGTTATAAGTAGCGATCGCAAACTGTCCCAGTTCACGAACGACCAAAGTCGAAAATAGTCGCGTTCGGAATGTTTGTTATACCAGAGAGGTCCCACCTCTCTGGTTATACCAAGGAGGTACTCGAATCATGAGATTTTTACGAGCGAAAGTATTACGCAACACGCTCAACCGCACCGACATCACAGGTGCCGCTGGGATCTTATCAGCTCAAGCGTTTCGACTAGCTCATTGTACAGTTTATCGCTTGGTACATAATAGCTACCAGCTGTGTGCTGCATGCAATTTCATATGAAGGCCCGTGTTCAGATATTCCGAAGCACCGCTCTAGATCGATCCAACACACATCGAGTTTACCTTGGGAGATTACGGTGGAGTGCGAGTTGGATTTTGCTGACTACCCATTTTAACCCACGCATATTTGCCTTTAAATAAGGAACCACTGCTCACTGTTTTACTCTCTTATAGTCATTTTAAAGGGAACAAGTATCTAGTGGCAATATTAGCGATACCATTAAACAAAGCTATTGCATGCAGTAAATAAAAGCATATCATAAAGTTAAATAGAAGACATACTGTACATACATGTACATGTAGTTTTAATATTTTATTGCTTTTAGAATATGCATTAATGCATAGTTAGTTCCAGAAAAAAGTAGAACAATCTTAAAGTCTTAAAGAAGGACACATTTGAAACTATTTATTAATCGGAACAGATGGTTAGCTATTAATTAAGCTGTAATTAATTACCTACTCTAGATTTGTCAAATGCTAAATATGATACATGTACATCTGTCATGATTTAATTTCTATCTTTGGAGTATGATTCTACTTTCTATACATTGGCAATATGTCAGTCATTTTATTGCTGCCATTATTGCTATAATGGAAGTCTTAGCTGCAGTAAATTACCCCCCCCCCCCCTCATGAGTCGTTTTGTAAATTGCTTTCTTATTGCGATCATCAGTGGTATCTTTCTGATGGGAAATGGGGTAAATCATCAGAGGCATTTATGTTACCTCAACACATAATTTTATTGGTAGTTAAATTTAGATATGACCCAAGGCATAATTTTAAACAGTGATGATTTTATCTTGAAACCATTCAGGACTTTTAGATTTTGGTACAGGATACATTCTGCATAGAATATGTTTAGACCAGTCCTGAATGGGTTGATCCTCATTCCTGGTTATTAAATATACTATAAAAATCGGAAATAATATCGCTAGTGATATTCGTTTGTCTCGCAATGTGTGGTCAACTAGGAATCTAAAAGATCACGACGTTTCGTGTGCCGCTGCCACACTTTGTCAAGTGATATAATCTAATGTAGGCAATCGGTGTAATGCTCTTCTGTGGCTCCAAACGCACAATCTCGCATGAGCGAGTACGTTCCTAATAGGTCAGTAACGGGCAACGTCGATTGGCCGGTGCACACGGGTACTCAATCAATTAACGGGACACTGGTTCGACATGCTTGCTAGGCTAGGCTAGCGGGAACAGCCGGCCCTCACCGGTTGATTCCAACTAACGGGCCACCTTCTTGCTACAACGCTCATATCTACGTATCAATTTCAGGGCAGGACGTCCGTATGTCCAATCAATAATAGTAAATATATTACTCTAAATATGTTATACTATAAATATGTTCAAAGAATTAGAATACATGGACTGAAATAAAATCTTAATATCCATTATGAGGAAAATACAATTATGCTCCCCAGGGAGTTAAAGTTGTGCACAAGATAATGTTATTGTTTGCATTTGTGGTGCTGTGCACGATGGCTGGAATAGCTCACCTCTCATTGTGTGTAGGGAATAATTTGTGTGTAATATTTTACTATTTCTTGCATAACTTTACTACATGCTGTAAACAAATTTCAAAATTTAGAAACTCTCCAGGGAAATTCAACGAAGAATGGACAAGATACTTTTAGCAATCGCTTTTCCATAACAAATATAATAAATAATAAATTTACTCTTGCAATTGCAAGAAATATCCACCAATTCCATAGAGAGATCTCTGACCTAAAACCATTAGCCACGGTCCAGTTGATCAAGTCAGTGACCAACCACTGTCACCAATTTAGTTTGATTTTGACGTTTGATTTCGCGCGATTTAATTTTGCAGTTCGCCCATGCATGGTCATTTTAGCTTAACCCATTCAGGACTGGTCCTGAAAATACTCGGACTGGGGTCTATAGAGAATGCATGTTATACCAAAATCAAATTGTCTTTAGTGGATTTATGTTTCCAACAGAGATAATACATGATACACCAGGTTCCTATACAGGGTGGCCCAGAAATAACGGAACGGGGTGCTTGTTATAATGAAGACACATGATGCCCGTCATAGCAACTAGTAACGTTCAATGCGTGGACCATTGTTAGTACCCCTTCTTCTCTATACACAGCTGAACGCACACTCACAATGGCGCACGGTTGATCGTTACTCGATGCAGTATGGCGGGCATCATGAGTCTTTAGTATGGCAAGTACCCTGTTCCGTTATTTGTGGGCCACCCTGTATAGGTAATGGGTTAACCCATTCCTTCTATTTGTGGCAGTCCCTAATAGAGTTAATCTGTCCCCTTCGAGATCCTGAAATCTCCATAGGCTTTGTACATAGCCCGTCAGGTTCGCATAGGTATGGGGTTAATATATTGTACTCCAGGTTGCTGTTGACAAGGAGTTAACCGTATTTGAGTGTTTGCTGATGCACGATGGTGTTGTATTTGCTCAACCGTGATGAAGAGTAGGATGGAAGTTCCAAAATCACTCGCGTTTGGTTTTGAAGTGTGAATTTAACGTTGAGTTCAAGGTTTACTGGGGCGTGATGATTGTTGCTTGACCGTGATTGTGAAACCTGGATGAGTGGATTCCAACATTTATGAACATCCAGGTGACAGAAGCTTGACCCTGGTGAAAACTATGTCCAGCAACCGACTTAAAGGGATCTAGTAACTTTGTTGACATGTGCCAAAAATAAAGGATGGTTGATAAAATCTGTAGTTTTGTGATTTGATATGTCCACTGTTAAGTAATGTGTGAAAATTTCACGTTTGATGGATATTCTATGGCCAGGTAATGAGCAAAAATGCAAAGTGATATTGCACAGACTTTGTACACAGTTTTAACTTTCCAATTGAAATATCCAAATACTTCCATCCCAATATCTTATATTAAACAAATGGGATATTCGAGAAAAAAAAAACACCTGTTAAAAGGTAAGAGAGAACCATAAGACTTCTAAGTAAGTTGTGTGGATTTGGACAATGTTACTAGATCCCTTTAAAGGTTTACCAAGTAGTGGTGATGGATAACAATCCAGTTATTTCTCACAAGAGATTTTAGGTTGATGGACATGCAGTGACATGAGCTTGACCCCGATAATTAAACCTGAACTTTGCAGTGACTGGTTTTTAGTTTCTCTGATACAAAATGTTCATTGCCTGACCATGATAGCAAGCCCTGGAGTCTTTTGCAATAGAGTAACTCGTCTGGTCAAGCGTGAAAGGATTTTGGGGTTACGGACCGGTAATGACAGTTGTTTGACCCTGATTGTCGATTTTCCGATATGTATGGTGTGTGTAGCTTGACCGTGAAAATAAACCCTGGAGTCTCTTCCAATGGAGTAACGCGTTTGGTCAGGCGTGAAGAATAAGAGAGCATGAAACGGCCTTGGAGGAAGATGAGGGAATGTTAGAGGAAGGAATTTGATGAGCTCTCTATCATAATATATAGATCTCTCTTTCTCACAGGCAAAAGATTTTAGTACAAATTCAATACCGTTGGCATGTCAATGACCGGTGTCGCTCATATCAACAATTTGTTATGGATGTGGAGTGGGTATCGATCTTACACAATGGAAAGACCTTGAAATCTCTTGCACTTGACTGATTTTGTATTTTGAGGTCTATAAAGAGGCAGAGTTTGTAGCTTGACCACAATTTATATGCCTGACAACTCTGGCCAAGGGTTATAATGTTCGGCCATGTGTTATGACCGCAGGTTGACCGTTACAGAAAGCCCAGGGGTCTGTCCGAATGGAGTGACTTGTGCAGGCAGTCAATCGCAAAGAATCAGAGATCGGCCTTGGATAGAAGTGGGGGGGGACGATATTGCTGCCCCTTAACTTCTTCATTCTTAAGTATTCATAAACTCAATTGTCTTTCCACAATCTTCATATTGAAAGGCTTAACAAAGTTGTGACCTTGTTCGTTGGCTTGTTTTCACCATGTTCATTGAAGCAATACGAATGAGAGGAAATTCACTCTACATTTGTTTATTCATTCATTCATCCAAATGTATTTCTGGTCACTGTCCGGGCAGGAATGATGCGTGACCTTGGATTTTGTTTGAGAAAAAGGATTAGAAGGTTCACAAGAGTTCATGACCAAAGGTGAAGCTTCTTTGAAGAAAAAAAAAGGGCATTATTTGCTCACTGGTGACTGTAAACTTTTAGGAATATGTATATTTTCTCTCATTGAATGTCATGATAGTACGCCAAAGAGAAAGGTGTAATCCAGTTTAGTGCAAATAACAACAGAATGAAGCTTTATTTTTCTCTTCTTTGATTCTCAACTATAGACCAATTGATCAATCTGTGGTCATAAACCTAACCTTACAATCAATCTGTGAGTGACTCGTGTAATGATCTTAAGGTTGAGCCATTTGCAAACAGCAATATATCGTTTTTCATCCCGTTAAAGCATGACAGATCTGTATGGTAATCGAGACATGAAGTGATCCATTCCTCGATGGAACAGTAGCAGCACAAGTTTTTCTTTGTACTACTTGCTAGCAACCGATTGACCTACATGTTCCTGCGGTTGTAAACCTAACCTCACGATTGATTGAACGGAGGGAAGCTTTCATGTAATGATGTGTTGTTGGGCCATGTGCAAAGAAAAAGGATCAATTTTTATCCAATTTAGAGCAAGAAGCAAAAACAAAAAACAAGACTTCACTTTGTTACTTCGACTACCTGACATAGACCGATTGATCAACCTCCAGTCATAAACCTTTCCCAGCAATCAATTTGGGAGCAGGTTTTCGCGATCTCTTTTTAGGTCATGCGCAAATAACAGTAAGTTGTTTTTCATCCGTTGGTGCACGGCAGAATTTTACGGAAATCAAGAAACAAAGTGATAGATCCTTTGATTGAACAGCAGAAGCAGTGAGTTTTTCTAGCACATCCATGTGACCGATTGACCTATTTGCGGTCGTAAACATTACCTCACAATCAATCGTAGTGAAAGTTTCATGTAATGATGTCTCATTTTGCCATTCAGAAGAATAGTGGCTCGATTTTTTCATCCTGTTATCGTGGATAGAATAGAACAGAACTTCACAGAAATTCACAAAAATATGATACATCCCTTGATTAAAAGACAGAAGCCGTAGTTTTTTAAAACATTCTACCAACTGATTGATTTGTGTGATAATGCTTACCTCACATTGAACTGGGTGAAACATTTGTGTAATGATCTCTCATTTTGCCATGAACATAGTAGCCTCAAGAAATATTTACCGGGGGTTGTATCACAAAGATAGAACCTACATTTTAAATTGAACTAAAAATTATGGTAGGCCATTTGTAGGCTTTGAATAAAACATATTCAAAAGCAAGCAAATTCAATTATTTGAGACTAACAACACAAATTCATATTAATAACTTTAAGGCTCATTGATAATAACAAATATTTATGTTTTTATCAAAATGTAAACCTTTTAAAAAGAACTGTTTCAACAATTTAACAAAGAAACTAACGGCTTTCCATAATATTTAGGTCTAACTTAGAGTAGAGTTCAACTTTTAATCTTTGCGAAAAACCTCCTGGGATAGTACAGATTGAAGGAACATTATTGAAGGCAAATATTGTAATTTGTGCATTTAATAATTCAGGAAAATTTCTTGCTGTGGTTATCTTCAGCTGATATGAACAGAGCAGGAATGTAAAACTTAGACAGAAAGACTCGGGACTAGATAAGAGGGTGGTTATAGATTTAGGATAATTTAGGATTCAGGCGAGTCTCCCCCTCTCTTCCTTACACACAAACACACATACACACATACCCGTAAATCGTGTCAATCGAGGACCTAAATCCTTGTACTATGCAAACGTGGACACACTAATATGTGTCACATTGATATTCTGCGTCACCGAGGACTATTGTGTATGTGTTTGACTTTCTGCGTCCAACCGTGGACGTACGGGGTGCATGTTAATTTTTCCGGATTTTCGATGCGCGCGCATATGAATGGCATATGAATTAGCAATCCTTTGCACTAGTTAAGTAAACGAGGACGGTCCACGGTTGGAAATGTGTCCGTGGTTGGATAGTAGTGGCATATATTATGTCCTCGGTTGGGGGTGCTTACAGACTCACACACACACGCACGCACACACATACACACAGATAATATTGTCTTGAGTTTGTATGAAATGAAAAAGAAAAAAAAAACATTGTAGGTTAGTGATTGCAGCCCAGAAAATCCTAAATCGATTTGTGTCACCACTGTTTAGGGTATGTGAACTTGGGAGCATGTTTTCCTCGTTGGAAATCATCACATTTTGTACTACCACAAATGAGTCCTTGGTGAAGGCAGAAAGGGGCGATTCATTCACCCCCGTAGCTGATTGATTATCTGTCCCATTCACTCAAAGCTCCATATATCCGCGATGACAGATAGCATTGGACAGATGTAAGGAATTCCTCTCATTTGCTTTTTTCTGCTCATGTTTTTCCCTGTGCTTTTTTACTTTTCTTTCTGCCCATTTACTCTCTGCTTATTTCCTTGTTTTTTCTACTCATTTACTTTTTTTCTCTACTCATTTATTCCTTTACTGTTTATTTATTTACTTTATACGATGCTCATTTACTTTTATCTTCAGCACATTTACTTTTTTCTCTGCTCATTTATTTTGTCTCTGTTCATCTGTTATTTTGTTTTCTGCTTATTTATTTATTTTCTGCTTATTAACTTTTATCTCTGTTCTGCTTATTTACTTGATAATA